>PVJH01008172.1:0-87235 GCA_004026705.1 Nesogale talazaci | reverse complement strand
GGATGGGGTGGGGTTCTTTTTTTTTTTGATTTGTGAGAAGTAAGCCAATTTTATAGGGCAAGCAAGTTTAGGCAATTAGCATATCGTGATCTTCAAAATTAACAAATGAATGGCAGCACAGTTGCAGGTCTGGCTTCAGAGGCCAGGGCTGTTTACAGTTACAAAGGCACAAAGGCGACAAACTACAAACCCCAGGCAATATACAGAATTCTTCTGAATGTTTATTTTACACCAATACTTGAACTACATTACCCATATCTATTGCAGAGACAATTTTTAGAGCTCCACTTTGTGATATTATAGAGAAGACTCATCTCGGCATTTAAATTAATGTATGAGAAACATTATCTTCCCATTCACTCGTGCAAAGTAATTAAAAGCAGTAATTATAGTAGAGTACAATCTGAAAAGATAGGTTTTTAAATAAGCAGTCTCAGAATTTAATATTGCATTGCTTGTTTTTCCCCATATATAATGGTTCCGTAGAATTCCATCCACATCTTCAAGAGAAATAAAGCCAGTTGTATTGTTTTGTGTTTCTCTAGAGAAACAAAATCAGGACACTGATAAATATATATATATATAGATAGATAGATAGATAGATAGATAGATAGATAGATAGATAGAAAGATATCTAACAAGAAATTAACTGTCAGTTAATCTATAAAGTGATAGAAATGGTTTGGTGGAACGCACATGCATGAGGCAGTCCTTCGAGTCTTGAGGGCCACTGGGTAGTCCTCTGTAGCATACTTCAGGCTATTTGGTCAAAGGCAGCAAAAGCAAGGCAGGTCACTAACAATCAGCCACATGATAGGGTCTAATAGTCCCAAGTTCAAGAGATGTATATATTCCAGTAGTGTGGTGAAGCAGGGTTTGAAGGAACTTCAACTTACAGTGACACAGTCCATGGATTAGGTATTCCATGGTTAGTGTAACTTGCAAATCGAGGCACAGGACAAGAAAGACAGCCGACTGCACCCTGAGCTGAAGATCCAAGAGCAAGAGAGAGAAAGGCGAGGCTCACTGAGCCATTTATATGGATATTCTGGCATAACAAACCTACCTATCTTCATAGGCCATGTTGGCACAACAAACCTACTTATCACAAGTTTATTATGATTCAAGGTCAACCTGTGTGGTCAGAGTAGAATTTTGCTTCATATAGGTATTCAAGGGTGCTATTTTGTTGTTTATTTTTAAAAATAACTGGTTCTGGTTTATGAGGCACCTCTGTGTGGACCCAAGCAGATTACCTGTTCATCTACCATACAGGGACTCCACAGAGTGAATAGAGAAAAAAATCAATCCAACAAGCTGATGACTTGCAGGAATCCTAAGAAAGCTTCTTCTGTACAAGAAGTGCAACATTACTCAATACCAATTACCTCATATTTCCTCCTTTCTCAGATAAGAAAAGTTCCAAGAGTTAGAACAACTGCTCCAAACTAACATGACTTAGAGGAAACACTGAGGTGAGGACAAAATTTTCTATGTCCTTGTTCATGAAACTTCCCAGGTTGGTATTTTCCTTTATAACTGAAACTATAACAACAGCCACCCTACTGCCATTGAGTTGATTCTGTAGGATTTCTGAAACTATGGATCTTTTAGGAAGAAGAGAGCTTCACGTGTCTACCCCAGAGCATGTGGTGGGTTTGAATCACCAATCATGTGTTAGCAGCCCAACACCTGCTCTACTGTGTCAGAATATATTTGAGTCCTGTCTGAATAGTTCTACAGGGAGTGTGGGCCTCTAATTCAGAAAGTATCTAAATTAGTCTCCAAGGCTGGGTGACAGCGCAGATTTTACCTTGAAGAAATTTGTAAAGTAGTTTTGCCTAAAGGAATTCTCTTTTTCACTTGATCTCAAAAACTATATCCAGGTTTGAAAGTTTAGACAGATATAGAAAATTCTTCTCATCACACTGGAGAAGAATTTTAAATAGTTTTGAAGTCCTTTGGGTTTCCAGATCTATTATCCTAGTCTCCTTCCACTGAATATTGTGCTTTTCAGAGATGGATTGCTCCTTGGGAGGTTTTCTTCCCTGTTTGTTTCTATAGGATTTACACCTCTCCAAGCAATCCACATTCCTTTTACTGAGAATTCCCAGAAAGAAGAGTGATGGCATGGGGAATTGGTACTATTTGGGGGATGTGCATGAAAAATAACAGCAAGTATTCGTATTTGTGTATTGTACTGTGTTTTCTAGAAAAGCAAAAACCAGGACACTTGTAAATATATATGTAAGTAGAGTTTATATTGATGGAGGAATTTGTAACAGGGAAGCAATCCAAAGAGAGAGAGAAGGAAAGGGGGGGAGAGAAGGAAGGAGGAAAGGAGGGAGGGAGAAGAGAGGAGAGACAGACAGACATGTATCAGTCTGAATTTCTTTCATGGATCAGATGTTGGTTTGAAAGTCTTGCAGCATCATGTGGGTAGAGGGCCCATAGACCAACGGAGAAGGAGGTAGATGGGTCAGGTGCTGCAGGGTGATGGGCCTTGGTGGGCTGTGTGCAGTGTAAGGGAAAGTGAACCTCCATAATATGTGATGTGAAGTAGCAGACCTGGCAGTTCAGTGTGGGCCAGGCAAGATGGTAAGAGAAAAGAAAGACCAGCCCTCCACAGGGTTTTTTAATCTCTAGACCACACCCCTAAGGAGACATCACCAGGTTGTGATCTAATTGGTAGCCTCGATTCTACTATATCTTCATGTAGGTACTGGGTTGGCAAAGAAACCTAAACATCATAATCTGAAACAAAAGTTTTCTTTTTCCTTTGCATTTTTTTTTGTAGAACCAATTGTTCTGCAAAAGAACACCACTCAGAAGTTTGTAAACACTAGCATATAAATCCCACTCTCTGTCCCTACTATTGCTTTAATTTGGTTGCATAGGATTATCAGCACCAGCAAGCACCCGGGTAGTTGATTCACACTCATGATAACTCAGATGGGCCAGTGGAGAACTGTCCTCCCTACGAGTCCAGTAGCTGAGTTTTTGGAGAACATTAGGTTCTCACTACCTACAGACTCTACCCAACAATGAAAGATCATCAATAGGTGAAAAATCCAGCTTATTATACAAATGTCCATAGCATCTGCAAGGAGAAAAGAACACTTTTCCAAGATGGTGATTGTTTTTTCCCAATAAACCAACACTCCACATAATGAGATAAGCCTATGTATTTTTCTTTTTCCTTTTTCTAAGTATTTTTCTTTAAACAAATGCATGGTCTCTCTACTGCAGTACTTCTAAATTTTACTATTATTAAGTTGCATTGTGAATTTCTAAGAGGAGATAGCAACATAAAACACCTCTTTATCATATCCAATCAGAGAACTTCTTGGAATAACTGAATACCTCTTGGAATTAATATTTCAGAGAGACTAATTTTCAAACAACAAAGAAAAAATTCTAACCCCCTCTGGTCTGATTCTTTAAGTCTATACCTCAAACAGAAGAGATACTTGGGGAATTATTTTCACTCTTGCCTTTTAGTATCATTTTCAGGATAAGGAAGTTGTTATTTCTGATTAGCCCCAAAGTAATCATGGTAGGTAATATCTATCTCTTTGCATGATTCCTGATTAATCAGGTACTCTACTGAATACTGTGTGTAGTTCAATTGTCTTATGAGGCACTTTTGAAATTATCCTCTTCATAATACTTTTTGACAAACAGAAACTTGCTCCCACTTTGTCACTTATTTTAAACATAGTATTCCATATAGATTTGACCAATTATTTTATAGAAAAAGTGTACTTGTCTATAATTGAGCTAAATCTGAAAAGAAGACAATTATAAATTAATATTGGGTTAATACTGATATGGATAGTGTCCATTAGATGTTACTTTATAAAGTTATGTTGGTAAAGAGGGAAGGGAAAGCTGGCGGTGATCCTTTGGCAGTTTGTAACATAACAGATCACTATATATATTGTATATGTAAATCATGCTATAATATTTCCTTGATTTTTCAATTCCTGTTATTTTGATATATTACTTATAGTAACATGTAGTTATAGTCAATTTAAATATTTTTTATTCTAGTTAGAATAATGAGAATGAGAAAAATGAGTAAGTGCTTAGCGTGTAGAACACATTTTATAACATGCTTATTGCCTTCAAATAAGAATATGTTATAAAGAACCAATGGTATTCTTACATTGTTGCAAGGCTTTTCCTAAATTGGGATAGTTTATTTTAAAATTCAGCTTGCTTCACAAGGATAGACTGGGAAAAGTTGTTTTAATTAAAGCTATGATGCTTCATCATATGAATTTTATTTATTGCTTCATGGATCAGATTTATGAAGAGCAGGGGATAAATAAATTCTTAAAGGGGAAACTTGAGTTGGAAGAATTAGGGGGAAGTTGATTTTAAAGCGTAACCAGGAAAAAAAAGAGTAACCAAGAGCAACAACATGTTTGCTTCCATCTGGAACCCAATATAAACTTGGTTTCTGCTTAAGAAACCAAGACTGTTGCTATAAAATGCCAACACATCTGGTTGTCTGGCAGCAAGGAGCTAGAGCATATGGATGACTGGCTGGGTTTTAACACTCTGAGTCGACTCAGTTCACACATATGATATGAAATCCAGTAGAACCAAAAATAGCTCTCATTCAATATCACAGGCTGTCTCAATAGCTTTGTATCCAAGCCTGATCCGTCTGATTTATTTTGATGCTTGAAATGTCAAAATTCAATGGGATATATTGAAAAATGATTTCTTGCTTGTTGACTGTATCTAGACATTTTGTGTATTCCAAAAAATGGTTATATATTTATACATACATTTTAATGTAAAGAATTATCTCTGTAATGAGTATATATATATGTGTGTGTGTGTGTGTGTGTTTGTGTGTGTATCTGTGTACATCCTGAAAGTTACGTGTGTTTGTATAGCTACATGTCTGCATATGTGTGGGTACTGCTTCACTCCTACTCAAAAAGAGAGAAATTAATTTCTATTAGTAGACACTGAGTCCAAGCTTTTGTCTTTTTCCTAGCTTGACTTCACTCTCTGTTTCAAGAGAACACTCATATTTGAAGATTCATCTTTGAGGTGTTCTGCACAGAATAGCAGAATTTCTCCCTGAGTTCCCAATGTACTCAAAAGTCAAGGATTCCAACAAGCTTATTCTGATGAAACCCCTATTTGAGAATTTTGTTTTTCATCCAAGATGGACTGACTGAATTAGTATCTACATTTCACAAGATCTACCAGTGATTTTTATAGACACCCTAGGAGATTCTTATTAAATCATGGTACAATGTAGATTATAATTTGGTATTTTTCTGGTGGAAATGCAAATTCTCAGGAAGGAGGAAAACAGGAATGAAGCCTTGTTAAATATTCTTATACTAAGAGACCATTACAGATTGTGTTCAGGTGTTTGTCTAAGCATCTCCTAAGTTTTCAAGGCCAAAATTATCATCTTAATGAGTTTTGTGTACAGAATGATAGGAGGTGCTAAGGGACTCAACCCATTTGTTGCAAGAATAAATGAATAGACTAGTGGAGGTGGTGAGGATGGTCACTGATTTTCCTAAAGACTCAATGTGTTGATTCTCAAAGTGTGGTTTACGAGGAACATCCACCTGAAGGATTTGGGGAATTTCAAAAATTACATGTTTCCATTAAAACAGACTCTCCAGAGCTGGGTCTGTGAATTTTGCATTTTTAGAAAGCATCCAGGTGGTTCTCATCTATCCTAGGGATTCTGTAACGATAGTTCTCATTGCTATATAAAATAACATCTTAAGATAATAGGACTTTAATAAAAAAAAAAAAACTTGGAAAATCAGCTTTTCCAGTGCTAAATTTTCTAATTTTCTGCCACCATATGAGAGCAAAACAATGATTACACAGCTGCCACATCCCTCAACTAGGAGGCACCAGCTTGTGAGAACTGTAATCAATTTGTAGGGGCCAAATTCTAGATTCTACTTTCATAACAAACATTATGAAATAGCAGAAGCGTAGCATTATTTGTGGCACATGTACATTTTTTCTGTAATTAGTCTTTTTCTTTTTCATCACTGTAATGCACACACATCATTTAAAAATAATAAGGAATGACTTAAGATGGAAAAGCCCCTACTCTCCTGTCTTAGTGCAGTATCATTAGGCAGGGAGATTTCTGCTTTTAGATCATAGAGTTCTAACTTTTCTAACATGCAGGGTGTATGGGTGTATCTGTAAGTGATAGAGAACCTAACTCAAGCTACTTGCGCCATTGAGATAGTTATTATCTCTCTGTTAAACTAGACTGTCCATATCCTATAGTAGATCTTATTCTACAGCTAAACAATGGCAAAACTATTTGATCTCTTTGCAGTTTTCCCTGTGATTATTTTTAACTCATTTTATTTTCACCATTTTTGCTTATTACCACGGGATCACAAGGTGGCTGCCATTACTCCACCACCATGTTCATGTTAGAGGAAGAAAGGAGGGCAAATAAATCTTGTCTTGCATATGAAATTTCTGTTAGGACAAAATTATTCTGCTGGAATGGCCTCATTAGGTTTCCTCTTATGATTCATTGCCTATGACTAGATCGAATGACGACCCCTGTATTCAACAATCAAAAGCAAAATCACTGCCATTGATTCAATGAAACTCATAGCAACCCAATGCGACAGGGTAGAACTCCTGTGAGTTTTCTAGGTTGTCACTCTTTGTGGGATTAGAAAGCCTGGTCTTTCTTTCTTGGAGCATGGGGCAGCTGGCAGTTTCAAACTACTAGCCTTGTAGATTACAGCCTAACATATAATCGCTATGCCACCAGGGCACCCTCCTCTATCCAACGGTAGTTGGAAAAGTGAGTGTTTGCTTTCCAGTTGCTATGGTGGGGGACAGAAAACAAAAGAAAATAGATAAGGAATTCTGTGGGAATACAAAAATAATGCCTGCTACACCTCTCAACTCTTATTAGCAGCATGCATAATTTTTATTTTTAATATACCAATTTTAGATTTAATTTATTGAGAATATTTATTAATTAATCTACATAGCCAAATTCTCTTAATTATTCAAATCCTATGATAGTCATTATTTTAGCTAATCTGTTAATTTTTCATTTTAAAATAATATTCTTACACTTTCATTTCTTGGTCCTTTAGCACTAGACAGAATTCTCTACAATGCTAAACGAAGATAAATTGCCCATATGGTTTTCTCTATATCTTTTTACTCTAACTCTTTCTATCTTCTATAAATTATTAGTATTTGCAGGCCATAATTTAGCTATACTTAGTTTTTTTGTGTGTCTATATTTGAATTTTAAGAGATGAAAAGTAATAAGCAGCAATTGTGTAACCACAGTGGTCTATGATAAGTTGAATACTGTCTTCTAAAAATTTGTGTCTATCTGCAAACTCAGAATGAGACTGTACTTGGAAATAAGGTCTTTGGCAGATACATGACTGGTATTTTTATTCAAGAAGAGAAGAGAGCATACAGAGACACAGAGAAGGCCATGTGAAAATGAAGGTAGGGATTGAAGGGATGCATCTACAAACTATGAAAGAATTATGTAAACTAGAAGGAAGGACAGATCTTTTCTTAAAGCTTATAAAGGAAACATGATCGTGATTTAGGACTTCTAGATTCTAGAAAACCATGATAGAACAAATTTATTCTGCGTTAGGCCACCAAATTTTCATAGTTGGCCATGGCAGTCTTAAGGCACTAAGACACTGTGTAAATATTATGAGTGTTGTTGCTGTTATTAGTTGTTCTTGAGTCAGTACTCACTCAGTAATTAGATCATTGAGAGGTCAAAATTCTATGTCTAGCTAAATCTTGTCTCACTAAGTATGACTGATCTTCGGCTAACTAAGATCAACACTTAAAAATTCAGCACTAAACTATTCTTTCAATTTTGAGTGACGAATAAATAATTTCAAAGAATTGACCAATAGGTATTTTTAAGAATTATGATACTATTTTTGGCTCTTGCTCCTCTATGACTAACATTTTTTCTTTCCTGTGTAAGCTTTTTTAGGGCCTGCTCTTTATACTTATTATTTTAAAATTTCACTGGAAGCAATTTTGATTTTGTCTACCTGGTACTATATATACCCTTTGAAACATCTCTCTCTCTCTCTCTCTCTCTCTCTCTCTCTCTCTCTCTCTCTCTCTCTTTTAAATTCAATTAATTAATTAATTAATTTTAAGTAGTTTTGTTGGCAATTAATCCACATAACACATAATTTAATGTTTTAGTCATATCAAGAAGAGTTGTGCAATCATTACTACTACCAATTTAGAACATTTTCTCCACTCACCCTATGATTAAATCACTTTTAGGGGAGGCATCATTGCCCTCTGGTGGTTGTAGGAGCTACCCGATTAAGTCACTTTTAAAATGGGTTGTGTGATCGCCATCAGTTCTACTGCTCCATCCCCTTCCCACATACAGTGTTCCCCAAACATCCTTTCCCATCTCCATCCCCTTGCTTGCTCCCCTATAAACCCTTGCAACATTTCTTATCTCTATGCATCTACTCCTCTGGAAATTCCAACAGATATAATAGAAAACAAAAACAAAATAAAGTGGTAAGGATAAAATAATAACAATACAGAGATAAAAATACAAATAATGAGCAATACAAAGAGACCATCATGAATATTTAAAAGACTAGGGAGGAAATTTTTGTCATGGATCAAGCAAAGAATACTTGCCCTCAGAACAATTTAAATTTGGGTCTAGAGGGAGGTCAATTAAACAAGTATCCATTTTAATGCAGTACATTCATGATTACAATGATCTCTATCTATCTAATGATAGTAAAGCTGTTTGAGAACCTTGCTTGTGGCTATAAAGGATCTTCCAGAAGCTTAATCTGACTAGGTACTCTGCAGATAGGTTTTAGGCTACCACTGTTCTCTATTGCCTTATACAAATTGGATATTCATAATTGGGTCTCTGGTACTTTTTACTTTGCAATATTTAATTTTTTTGTCATCTTTGGCTCACACAAACTGGTGTGCTTCTTCATGTGGACTTAGTTGACTCTTTGCTTAAATAGCTCCTTGTCTGAATACAAGCCCTTATGACCCCAGACACTATTCTGATTGATAGCCAGGCAACATCTGCTTTCTTCATCACACTTTGCTGTGGCTCCTTTATCTTAAGTGATCATGACATGGGGTAAGTATTCAGCAAGACCATGTTATCAGAACTAATTTCTCTTGGATTATTGTTAGCATTAAGTGGGGGTCTATAATTCATCTGCCTTTCCCTGGGCTATGCATGACTCTGGTTTACTTTGGCAATTATATTATGGTAAATTCAAAACTTCATAGGACCAACTACCCCCCTAATAGCAAGAAAACACAACTAGCAGACAACAAAATACAAAGCACACAAACAATAGCAAACAACCTAAAAGCAGGAAAACAAAACCCATATAAACACAAAAGAATAACATTGTTAATCATTCTATGGGGTGGTTACATTTGTTTTTTGTTTTTGTTTTGAATTTATGAATTGGTATTGAGAAATTGAAAATGAAAGATGCAGATCTTCAGAATCTTCACACACATTTCCGGGTGTAGAGAACCAGAACTGTTTCAACATTGGCTACAGATTTAAGCATGTGCACCAGCGGATGGTTGGCTGTGAGTTGCTGGAGTACCACATGTGGTACCACAAGATTTCTCCAATATGCCTACAACAGACAGGATTTCATGATCTTCCAGAAAGACACTCTCTTTTGGACAGCCATCGATATTGTGGCTCAAATTACCAAGTATGTCTGTGAGACCAACTGGCATGAACTGCAGTATCAAAAGAATTGGCTCAGGCGCTGAGCTCCAGTGGCGTAGTGGTTGTGCATGGGATTGCGGCCCACTGGGATGGAGGTTCAATTCCAGCTCCATGGAGCAAAGGTTGGGCCTCCTACTCCCACCACCAGAGGGCAGTGATGACCCCCAAAAAACAAAACAAACAAACAAAAAGAATTGGCTCAGCCCAGCTCAGTGGGCCACATGGAGTGAGAGAGAGATTGGGAGAGGAGAGGAGGATTGGGGTGGTTGCATTTGTAGCATCAATAATTTTTCCATGACACATCATTCTGGACACCATAGTTATGAGGTCTCTAAGAGTACTGGTCCACCATGAGTTGTAACCCATGAGTTGTTGCTCCACACAGTTTAGTCTCTGTTTACCCTAAACATGGGAGTTAGTGCCAGGAGGGAACTTCCTGGATCCATTATTCCAAGTTCAAATCTCTGCCCAACAGATCAAAACCTGCTTTGCTGCTGTGAAGCAGCTAAATATGTGAGGTGTCGAGATACTAAATATATGGAGATTCTGGGAACAGGTGGAACAGGGAGTTCCACCAAGTTTCAGTGACCACCACTTCCACAGTTCCAGGGTGGGCACTCTTTCCATCTGAGTACCCCTCTCCTCTGTCCACAGGTAGAGTCATCTTTGAGGCAGAGCTCATCCTGCCAGACCTTTATGTTAGTCCTTCTGGTATAGCCCCTGGTTTATGCCATGCTCGCTGCAAGGTCAGCACATCCAAGGTCATCTTGGTGTTTAGTCCATGTTGTTTCACTGAGGGTTAGGTATTCATAGTGTCTACCCACGAACATAAAATCTGGACCACTGCCCTATTAGGTTCTCTTTAATTATTGTTCATACCCATTGCATATGTGAGGTTACTACTTCTCAGTCACTTGCCTTACTCACAAACAGAACTACCAGTGTCTCCTCTGATATGTAGATGCTCCTTTTCCCTGGTCTTTCCTTGATTTTCTGGCAAGGTTCTGCTTTCATTCCTTGGAGGAATAATTTGACTTGTCCCAGCCTTGTCTCAGTGTAGTATAGCCTTAAGTGATCTTCTTCTTCTGGTCTTCTTCCATATCTTCCCTCTTGCAGGAGTGATCCCAGACAATGTGGTGGGTCTCTTCCTTCAAGATGACTCTTGTGAGGTGTGTAAGAGAGAGCTGGTGTATGGTTCATAGACAGTAGGTAATCTTCTCCCCTTTTGTTTAGGAATAATCCTTACAAATTGTTTAATTGGTGTTTCTACTTTTAATAGTGGACTCATACAATATTTGTCCTTTGTGTTTGACTTGCTTCACTCAGTGCAATTATTTTCAAGTCCTTCCATGTCATATGGTGTTTCATGCTTTCATCACTGTTTTTTAGGGATGCACAGTATTCCATTGTGTATATGTACCATAGTTTATCCATTCTTCCACTATTGGGTATTTGAACTGCTTCCAGTTTTTTGCTATTGTGAACGTGGCTGCTATGAACATGGGAGAGCATACGTCCAGTCATGTTTTATCTCTTATTTCTTTGGGGTACATGCCTATAATGGTATTGGTGAATCATGTGGAATCTCAGTTCCCAATCGCTTTAAGTATGGGCATGCATTTTCCACATTGGTTATTTGCATTTACAAATCCACCAACAGTGTATATGAGTTCTAATCTCTCCACATCCTCTCCAAGATTATTGTTTTCTGTGTTTTTGATTTGGGCTAATATTGTGGGTGCAAAGTGGTATCTCATTGTGGTTTTAATTTGAATTTCCCTGATAATTATAAATGTGACCATTTTTCATTAGCCATTTGTATTTCCTGTTTGGTTAACTGTTCATTTACCTCTCTCTCTCTTTTCTTCCTTCTGATATTCCTTTCAATTTACTTCCTTGATCATTTCTATCAATCACTCTTTGTTGGTTAATTTTGGGGGGAAATTTTTTCAATTACACTTTGGGATTTTGAAGTATACCTTTTTTCTCATTATTTCTCTTAACATTTGTTTTCATGTGCTTTTATTCTATATTATGAAAGTTCTCAATATGATATTGCAGAACTATTTCAAAATATTTCACAATCACATATAGTTATTTTTGCATCTGTGATCATAAAGGCTTTGTCAACTTGTCTGGATAATGATTCTTAGTGGTTAATTAGTTAAGATGTGTGGTCTCTCCATGATGAGAGATGAGTGCTTTTAAAATGTAACCACCTCCACGTTGAGATCTGCTGTGAACCACCAATCAATTGAGAAGGAGTTTCCTTGGGGATGAGGACTGCTTCCAATATATGTGGATAATATATGTCATAAAACTTGCTTGCTTTGTGCTGGGTGTGGATCCTGCATCAGGCTCATCACATGAACTCCGGTGAGCTGTAGGAATGCCTAACAGTTTTGGAATGCATCAGCAGTCTGTCACCTTTCCTGCTGGCCATGGGTTCGTTTGCCTTTGTAGTCAGCAGCCTTGCATCTGATATGCCAATCTTGTATTTGTCAGCCTCAGCAGCTATGTCAGGTGCTGCTGTTAAGTAAGCATTGGACTGCTAACTTGAAGGTTAGTATTTCCAAATCACCAGCTGTTTTCTGCTCTTTGGAGACTTGATATCATTTCTTATTTGCTCATGTCCCCCACCCAATTCTTTGTGTTTGTTTTTAATTCAAAGAGAAAAAATGATGAAGAGTTTTGTGCCAATTTCCATCCTAGATCTTACATTAGTTCTGAAGTGCTTTTGATTATGAACACTTTTTCCTTCTCTCCCAGCCATATACAGTTGTAGATGTAGAGAGATGTTTTCTGTTCCTGTCTGCAGACTCATCTCCTTAATTTAATTTTAATCCCCAATGGTTGTCTTTTTCATCTCTCTTACTACAATCTGTTTATTTTATTCCTCTATTAGAATTTTTTTCTAAAATTCTGTGGTTACCAGATAAAATACAAAACACCCAGCTGAATCCTGCTCATCCTTGCAATTTCATTTCTTAAATAAAGGGCTGTATCTCGCCAATACATCTTGCTATTTCATTATTTAGTGCCTTTGCAGTTACTTTTCTACTCCACTGCCTGAATAGGTGACTCCCACTGATCTCTCTATGATCTGTAAAGTCCCATTTTATTTTGTGGTAAGCCTTCTTTTTTAAATATATAGCACCTTATGCTTTATAGAATTTGTCATATTTTAAAGTTGCTAACATGTTCCCTTTCTTATTAACTGAACACTGTGAGGTCATGGACAACATTTTCTCTCTCTTATACTATTACTAGATCAAAACTTACCACATAGTATGTGCTTCATAAAAGTCCCCAGAATAAATTGATGGCTGAATTAAAATTTTCTTCTCAACTCAAAAAGCCCAGCCTACTCTCATAAGATTTTATTCAGCTAGGTGAATGTGTCTCAGCATTTTCTTAGCTCTGCTTTGCACTTATCTGAAAATACCAAAGGAACACATATACTGCATCCTTCTTTTTCTTTTTTTTTTTAAGACTACATCCTTCTCTTTCATTTCTTATGTACTGCATCCTGGACACTTGCTTCCTTCACCTCAAGGGGATATCTCGCAATCACTGCTATCATTTCATTGATATGAAATTATAACCTTTATAGGAGAAACACAAAGTAATCCCCACCAATCCTTAGCTTCTTTATTTTATTTACTTACTGTTCACCCTCACTTATTAAAGCTTGGAAGGAATAATGAGCTTTGTAAGGGTCTTAGGCTTCTAAAAAATATTTAGTGGCATGGGACCATGGAAATTAACCTCAGCAATTATTTTTATCCCCAAATTAGGAGACTGCATATGACCCAAGAGAAAGAAAATAGCTTTCTTGGGGTTTACCTACTAAAATTTATGTCTTGTTCTCACGAGTTAGTCCTTCTAATTTCTTTAAGTGTGTCTTTCCCCAATCCCTCATACAAATTTAGGATGCCTTTTGATTAAATAGAATAAAAAAGTTTTGCCCAGTAAATCTAGCATACTTATACTTATAAAACTCTTTGAATCATTTAGCATCATTGTGTATTCTAACAGGGCCTTTTAGAGGATGCAATATTAACACTGTAGGGCTAGCCCAAGTATTACAGGTCACTTGATATCAACTTCCACTATAATGCCATTAATGCTCCTTGGATGTGGTGTTAGCTGCAAAAATGCCCATCTACATTTCTTAATACCATCTCCCAAAATCAAGTTCATTGTTGTCTTACAATGCTGACTCATTGTGATTCTAGGCTTGTGAAATTGTAAATCTTTATCGAAGTAGCCAACTTCATCTTTCTCTCATGGAATAGCAGTTGGGGCTTAAACCACTGACCTTTTGATAATCAGTCCAATGTTTAATCTACAGCAATGTAGAGAAGACATTCATGGCCAGGCAAAAGCCACTTTGTTAGTATGAGAGCCAAAGAGGTAGATGGGCTTAGACTAATTTGCTAGATGATAAACTTGTATCTGGAGAGGTGAGTTCACGTACCTAAAGTAGCTGTCAAGGCTGCTGGTGACCCTGGGACTAGGCCATACTTTGGGGACCAAAATTTTTCTATCAGGCAACTGATATCTTCCCAACCTTACTCCAACCACAGTTCACTTAGTTGATAACTTGGCTAGGATTATCAATATGATGCTGAGATTAGTGTCAGATGCCAAGGCCAAAGAGAAAGGGCATGGGGAGGGAGAGAACATGAAGCAAGGAGACCCCTCAACAAGAAAATTGAAATACTACTTTCCTCTTAATACATTTCCCCAGCATCTAAGAGGATAACACTAGTCGCTGACAAAGGATTTGGACTTATGTTGATTTCATGCATATCAGAGAAGATTTGTGCTCTATTGGGGTTTCATTGGCTTGAGTTTTTGGAAGCAGATCTCCAGGTCTTTCTTCTGAGATGCCTCTGAGTGGGCTCAAATCTTCAAACTTTCTGCTAGCAGCTAAAGATGCTAACCCCTGTTACCAACAAGGACCTCGTAAAAAGGATAAAGCACAGCAAGTTTGAGTAAGAAGCATCCGGAAGCAAGAGAGAGGGCGGGACTCACCAAGCCCTTCCTATCTCTGCCCTTCAATTCATCCCATGTGTTTACTGGCCGTGCCATCACAACACACCCACCAATCTTCTGTGGCCATGTTGGCATAACAAAACTACCCTTCACAATCTTTAAACCAAAAGCATCTTTGATGCTATACAACATACGTACTACCAGTAAATCAATTCTTACTCATGGATTCCCTTTATGACCAAGTAGAACTATCGTGGGTGTTTCTAAATCTACACATCTTTGCGGGAGAAAAAAATACCCGTATCTTTTTCTCATAGAGCAGCTGGTGCTTTCTAACTGCTGACATTGTGATTCACAGCCAAATTCTTAACCCTCAACCCCGCTACAGCTTCTCTTTACTACTGAATAATAGGTAAAACCATGATATGATTTCTGTAATACATACATTCAGTTAAAGTGTTTTTAATGATTTGTCTTCTCAGGATTACAAATATCTTTCAGTTCTTTTTAGTTGAAAACCAAAGTATTCTCTGAATGTGATTCATAATTGGAGAATATAATTTTTTATTAATGGGCAGAAGGCCTACATAGCTTTACTATTGCTCAAAGAAGCTGTGGGGAAGTCCTGGATTTTGTCTAGAGAATCAGATGACAGTGTTTCTTAGGTCTGTGTCTAAAAGAGGACAGGAAAGCACAGGCTTACTGTTATAGGGAATCATGGCTTGGGAAAGGTGCAGGGTGGTGACCAACGACAAGTGAAGGGACACTGAGGTGATGGGTAGGTAGCAGGACGTTCTTTGTGAACCTACCATCTTTTTTGAGTTCTTTCTGTAACTTGTTGGGTATCCCCATCTCTGAAACTCTTTTCACTCCTTTCTTGATATTTCTTCTTCGGCAAGTTATTTAGAGACTCTAAGATTCATCAATCTAAAAGGTGTGTGTATGTAAAATGATAACTGAAAGAGATTTTATGAGCATTAAATAAATAATTTGGAATGCCTAGACCCATTGTTACACAGTCTTGGGAAAAGGCATATAAGCTGCCCAACTCTGCTCTTATTAAGAAACTTCTTGAACCTTTTTGTTTGTAAGGTTCCTCATTTTTAAACTGAGAATAAAGATAACATCAGTCAGAGGGTTTAAATGCAGTCCCTGGGTGGTGCAAATTGTTAATACTCTTGATTGCTAAATAAAATATAAGTGGTTCATAGCTATACAATGGAGCTTTGGAAGAAAGGCGTAGTGATGACTTACTTCTAAAACAACAAACAACAACAAAATGACATTGAAAACTCTATGAGACAGGTATATTCTATGAGACACACAAGCAGTCACCTTGAGTTAAATTAGCTTGACATTAATTAGTACAGTGGAGATAGGGTCAAAAGGTGTTAGGGTCAAATAAGTTAATGTTTATGAAGTCTTAATTGTTCCAAGTATATAGCAGACATTATAGCCATGTTTGTTAAACACTTTCAATAAGTTAAATGATTCTCTCTTCATCCATCAATTTAATGAATTCATCCATTTTCCTACATGCAATTATAATAGGCTAAAATTCCATTTAGAGTTATCTTTGGGTTTCACCTATAACCTGTTGCTATTGATCCACTCTAATTCATGGCAACCCATATGTTACAGAGTAGAATTGGTCCACAGATTACCCGGGACTGTGATCTTTACAAAAGCATATTGTCACATAGCCAGATCTTCTGTTCATGGCCCCACTGGGTGGGTTTGTTCTGGTAACTTTAGCAATCTAATTCAAACCATTTACACTACTCAGTGACCTGGGTGGATCCAAACTGGCTAACTTGAGAGAATATAAAAAGAATGGAAGAAGTTAAGAGGATGGAAGCGATTGGGGAGGTTGTCAGTGGACTTAACCATACCATACTTCATGATCCAAGTGAGATATTGAAAATATGTTCATAATATTTAAGATTTTATATATGGAGCTTTAGGTCAATACTGAGGAGTGGGATGGGACATACATATCCAGGAAGTCTAGGAGAGAGAGGTGATAGAAGGCTGCTAGGTAGAATCAGACATATCTTCAAAAGCCCCAGTTCTTTTTATAGGAGAATGACATTAGAAACCAAGATCTGGAGCCTGCAAATGTTCATTGTTTCTGGTGTATCCTAGGTCACCACAGTAAACAAGTAAACATATGTGCATATGCTAAAATGTACATATACATAGATCAATGAAAAGCCAAATTCATTGTCATCAAGTCAATGTTGATTGTCGGCAACTCCCTATGGATTTTCAAGACTGCAACTTTATAGGAGCAGAAAGCCCAGTCTTTCTCCCTCGCAACAGCTGCTGCTGGTTTAGAACTGGCAAGCATGTGGTTGCCAGCCCAACTGGTAACCATTACACCACCAAGGCTCTTACAGAAATATTTATATTATATTTATATCATTTATATTGAACTAATCATGAGTTCATATTAATGTCTTCCACATATTATCAAATGGATTTCTTTTCCCTCTCTGATTGTAACCTCCCAATCCATTCATGATAATCTTGAATTCCAACATCTGCCAAACATTTTTCTAAATTGTTTAACTCCTGCATGCAATACATCTCCTGAGATCATCTATTTTGTCTGTGGTCTGAGAGGATTTTAGGAGTGGCCTAAAACTGTGTAGTTATACTGATCTGTTAATCCTGTGGGCAAGTTCTTCTTTGAATCTTTGGTTTCCTTCTTTTTATTTTCCTCTACACTAGTAGAAGCCAATAATCATGTCTTATATAGCTGATTGCAAACTTTTAAGCTCCCAGATGATATTCACCAAATTAGGATATAGAGCTTTGCTTTATAAACTATCTTATGTCAATTGACTCCTCAGACTTCAAACCCAGTAAATTAGTCCATTAAGGTGGTTGGATATGTCTAGGAGTTATCTGTAACTGTGGTCCAGCCCTGGTGGCATAATGCTTGCATGTTGGACTGCAACCACAAGGTCAGTAGTTCAAAATTACCAGCCATTATATGAGAGAAAGACCAAGCTCTCTAGTCCCATAAAGAGTTCCAGGCTCAGAAACTCACAGAGGAAGTTCTATACTGTCCTCAGAATGGACTCAAAGGCAATGTGTTTGAGTTTGAGATTGTGTTTGAGTGGTGCCCCCTATCTCATATAGGTCTTCCTTATTAACATATATTCAAGGATACTATTACCTCTGTAATAATACATATATGAAGTTTTGTTGCAAAATTGCATATGCTATACCAAAAAGTCCCTATTTTAAGGAACTTCTTAATGTCACAATTTACTTTGGTCATGTGTACAGACTTCATCCACATTCGGTACAATCAAAAATTGTGTCTACACTTTTCAAAGTTATTTGTGCCTTCACTCTCCTCCTGTTCTTGCCATATGCCAAAGAACATTGCTTTCAGCATATATATGTCTTCTTGCTTTTTAAAAAATAAAAGTGAGATCATGTCATATGTGCCTTTATTTTTTTTCATATGTACCCTTTTGTGATTGACGTACTTTACTTAGTATATGTCCTCCAGATTCACCCATGTTATAAGATGTTTTGAGAAAACTTCAAAAAAACCAAACTCACCGCCAGTCAGTCCATTACAACTGTCCTATAAGACAGGGTTAGATTGCCCCTGTAAATTTCTGAAGCTATAACTCTCTATGAGAATAGACTTTCTTTAGAAAGTCTCATCTTTCTTTCAGGAAGAGCCAAATGGTTTCAAACTACTTACCTGGTGGTTAGCAGTGCATTGTGTAACCAGTGTGGCATCATCATTATTATTTATAGCTATGCAGTATCCTATTGTATGTACATGGACAAGAAGGCTTCAAAA
The DNA here is from genome assembly GCA_004026705.1 of Nesogale talazaci. NCBI lineage: Eukaryota > Metazoa > Chordata > Mammalia > Afrosoricida > Tenrecidae > Nesogale > Nesogale talazaci. Next base: position 68,621 of record PVJH01008172.1, on the reverse strand, counting down.
GGTTCATGAAAAAGAGGTTTCCAAAAATTGTCATGGAAAATTTCCGCTGTTTTAACTCTGCATTCCCATGTCCATTCATCCACTCTTGGGAACACACGTCATTTCTCTGTCCTTGCTACTGTAAATACTTTAATGAACATATATGTACATATCTATTCTTGCATTGTTACTAATTGCTATTAGATATCTAAGATCTATGCCTAGGGATGAAATTGCTGAATCATTTGGTATCTTTATTTCTAGATTTTTGGTATCTCTATTTCTAGACTATTTTCTGTAGTAATTGTATCAATCAGCAATCCTATTAGCAGTGGATAGCTTTTGCTGTGTCATTGTTGATGTTTCTGTTTGTCTTTTTGCTGTTGTTTTTGTTGAAATGTTCAATATATTTTTTAGAGACCAGACTCTTATCAGATATGTTGTTTCCAAAGATTTTCCCCAAACTGTAGGATGTCTCTCTTTAAAAAAAATCTCTTGATGAAAATATGAATTTAATCATGTCTGATAAAGTATTTTTAAGGAAAAATTTGTCCTACAGATTTATCTTTATATTATCATTCAGAAACACTGTACTTTTAGTTTTAACCTTTGGGCTTTTAATCCACTTTGAGTACAATTTTCTGTATTTTTTGTATGGTAAAGATATAAATCCTGCAACATTTTTCTTCAAATGAATATCCAGATTTTCCACATTATTCATTAAACACATTGTTTCTTCTCCACTGAAAGGATTTTGACCACTGGTCAAAAAGCAATGTGCCATAAATTGTTGAATTTATTTCTGCCTTCTTAATTCTGTTCCATTGGTCAGTATATTTGTCATTCAACATGAATCTGTTTTGATTTTTGACATTGTTTTGAGATGAGGAGGAGTGAGATCTTCTACTTTATTCTTTTTCTTTAATATTGATTTGACTATTCAGATCCACTTTCCTTTCTGCATACAGCTGATGAGTAGTTTCTCTGTTCAATAAAAAAATTAATTTTGGAAATTGGTTTGGTGTGACATTATATCTAAAGATCACTTTGATTAATACTGACACTTTCACTTTTGTATATCTTTTTAGTTCCTTGAAATAATTTTATATTTTTCATAGTTTAAATCTCTTACACTGCTATTTGTTATTTCTAGTAATTTGATCCTTATGCCATTATTGTAAGTGATGCCATTTTCTTTAATACTTTTCAAAGTTCTTGTTTGTGAAAGGATGTTAACAGATTTTTATGTGTTGATCCTACTACTTTGCTGAATCCTGCCATTGGACCACTGTCTTATGGAATCTCTGGGATTATCTATGATTGTACCATGCCGTAACCTCCATTTGTGTTGTGTTAAACTGGTTTTGTGTCAGAAGACTTCATAGAACGCATTAAGGAACCTTCACAATGTTCCTATATTTTAGAAGATTTTGAGTAAATTGGTGTCAATTTTCTGATTATTTGGTAAGATTCCCCAGGCCAGATGAGGTGCAAGGTGGGTTCAAGTTCATCAAGAAGAGGGGTGGGCTTTTCTTTGGGACTTTTCCCTATGATGTCAGGCGGATGAAGCTGTGGGCATGTCTCCTAGGCTTCTCTCCATTGGAACCGATTAAGTAGGACTGTAGATTTGTGGATTGTTCTTCGTATGAGGTGGGCTTGCCTGCTCAAATAGGAAAGTAAAGGTCATTGGCAAAAGGCTGGTCAAGAGAGAAACTTCTAATCACTGCTCTTCTCTTTCATAATTCATTGGATGTATCTGTTCAAATGAACTACTGCGTACACTAATACTAAGTCCTATCACTTGTTTTTATTTCCATTCCTTTTTTGCATTCACCCATACCCTGGACTCACCTTGTTCTTCTGTAGAAATTCATGCCTTGCCTTCTCAATCTCCTATCCTGAGGCTGAGCGATTTGGTCAGTGGCACTTTCCTATGTTTTCTATTTTCATAGCTTTGGGGGTTCCTTGTGTCTCCTCTTGTGGCTAAGCAGGGCTTGGAATGTGGCTGGGCTAGCTTGCTTCTTTCCAAGTCGTTTACTCAGTATTTCTGTTTCTAGCAATGTTTTCCATGAAGTTGCCTCTCTGGGATCCTTGCCCAGGGTGTTGCCTGCTGCTGTCTCAAAATGACCTTGCTATGTTGGGCCATCTGGGTGGACATAGCCTTTTTGTGAGTCTCTGCCTTTCTGTTTTTTGTTTTAACTCCCTTTCCTTTTGTGCTCCAGTCACTTCTTTAATCTTCCTCTTTATTCTCAGGTATCTGAGGTCATTGCCTATATTCGCTTACTGGGATTTCTCCAGTCTTTGTTGTCAGAGAGTATTAAGAGCCATCTAGCCAAGCCATAATCTCAATTAGAATTTAGATTATTTTTAATTTGCATATATTAAAGGTCAAATTGTCCATTGTTTCAGTACCATACTAATAATTTTATAACCCTAAAAAATTCCTGTGCTTAACCTATTAATTTTATCCCCCTAAGCCCTTGAAACAACTGATCTGTTTACCATTCCTATAGTTTTGTATTTTCCAGAATATCATATAAATTCTATCATTTTGGCCTTTCTGATTGGATTCTATCACTTAGCAATATACATTTTAAGAACAATCTATGTCTTTGCATAGTTTAAAGTTCATTCTAGTTTATTGTTAAGTAACATTCCTTTGCACAGACAGATGTACTATAGTGTTCCACAACTCAAGTCTTTTTATGGGGGGGGGCTGGTACAACTCTTATCATAATCCATACTAGCATCCATTGTGTCAAGTGCATTTGTACATATGTTGCCATCATCAGTTTCAAACATTTTCTTTCTACTTGGGCCCTTGATACCAGTTCCTTATTTGCCCCTTCCCTCCTCGTCCACCCCGCAACCCTTAATAATTTATAAATTGTGATGATTTTTTCATGTCTTACACTGTCTGATATCTCCTTTCACCCACTTTCCTGTTGTCTGTTTCCCAAAGAAGAGGTTATATGTAGATCCATGTAATTGGTTTCCCCTTTCTACCCCACCTTCCCTCCACTCTCCCAGTATTGCCAACCTCACCACTGTTCCTGAGGGATTCATCTGTCCTGGATTTCTTTTGTTCCCAATTCCTATCTGTACCACTATACATCCTCTGGTCTAGCTGGATTTGTAAGGTAGAATTGGGATCATTATAGTGGGGGGAAGGAGGAGGGCTTGGAAACATTAAAGAACTAGAGGAAAGTTGTATGTTTCATCACTGCAACACTGCACCATAGCTGGCTCATCTCCTCACTGCGATCTTTCTGGAACGGATGTCTTGTTGCTTACAGATGGGCTTTTGGGGCCCCACTCTGCACTCCCCCTCATTCACAATAATATGATTTTTTGTTCTTTGATGCCTGATACTTCATCCGATTGACACCTTGTGATCACACAAGTTGGTGTGATTCTTCCATAAGGGCGTTGTTGCTTCTCAGCTACATGGGCATTTGTTTATCTTTAAGCCTTTAAGAACTTGGCCTCTGTATGTTTTGATAGCCTGACACCAACAGCTTTCTTCACATTTTCTTATGTTCTCGCTTTGTCTTCAGCAATTTTGTTCGGAAGATGAGCCTCATGGAATGCCAGTTTAATTGAACAAACTGTTCTTGCATTGAGGGAGTACTTAAGTGGAGACCCAAAGACCATTGCTACCTTAATACTAAACCTATAAATATATGCACATAGGTCTATTTCCCCATCATCATATATAAATATATTTACAAATGGACATAGCTATATTTAGACCTCTATAAATGCTCTGTGCCTCCTAACCAACTCATTTTGAATGACATCGTGGTTCCTTTGAATTTGGACCAAAAACTAATTATACAGCTCTAATTATACATTCATATGCTTTGCATTAGGCTGAGATATACAGAGTTGGTGGTTCAAAACTACCAAAAGTTCCTTGGGAGAATGACTGGACTTTCTACTCCCATTAATAGAGTCTTAGAAAATCCACAGGGGTAGCTTTTATTTAACATTGCCTCAACATCGGTGGGAATAAAAAGTTATCAAAATGTAGTTCTTAGGTGATGAAAAGTTTTGACACATTCAGATTGAAGGTTGATGTCCACCTAAAGACACCTTGAAGAAAAGACCTGTCAATCTATTTCTAAAAGTTCAACAATTGAAAATCCTATGGAAGTAGTTCAACTCTGACATGAATTGGATTGTCATAAGTCAACCGGGAAGTGGTACAAGATTTTTAATTAGTTGGTGAATTCCTAAAAAGTGTAAGATCTGGATCATATGGTAAGCCTACCTTTACATTTGTGAGAAATTTCTCAACTGTCATCCAAATTGGCTGTATCATGTTGCATTTCTTTATCGTGGGGTAGAAAGGGAGCACAGATTGCAAGGATCTTCATATAACCTTGTCCCTGGGGTATGGACAGTGAAGAAGTGGGTGAAGTGAGATGTTAGATGGTGAAAGATATGACAAAATAATAATAATTTGTAAGTTATCAAGGTTCATGCGGGAGGGCGGAGGGGGTGGGAGGGGAAAAATGAGGTGCATAAAGCAAGGGTTCAAGTAGAAAGCAAGTGTTTTGAGAATGATGCAGGAAACAAATGTACAAAAGTGCTTGACACAATGGATGTATGTGTGGATTGTGATAAGAGTTGTATGAGCCCCCAATAAAATGACTTAAAAAATTATGTTTGGAGCCCAGGAAGATAAACTTTAATTTCTGATAAGGGATATTATTCTCAGATCCATTAACACAATTTTAACTGAATTTTGCACAATTATGGAGAAAGTTTTATCAATGGTCTATAGAATACAATAATAAATGTATTATATTTGCTTGATATAAGGCACTTTTAAATGCACTTTTAAATTTTAATATTTTTCGTTTATTAAATCTGTGGTGTAGTTTATAATTAACTGTATGTTAGATGTCATATTATACCTTCATTCATTTTCATTTTACTTTGCCTGAAAAACTGCTATTAGCTCAATTGTGCATCTTAGAATCATTGTTGTCCTTATTGTCAGGTGCTGGTCAGTTTGTTCTGAGTCCTAGAGAACCATGTACCATAGAATGAGACACTGTCTGCTCCTCCCCCTTCCTCAAAGTGGTTCCTATGTTTGAACCCAGGGTTAAGTCACTTTATCAATCCATCTGCTTAAAGTTTTTTTTCATTGCCATTCTATTTTAACAGGAATAACATCCTTTTCCAGGTACTGACCCCTACTGATAACATATCTAAAATAAAACGAGACAGATCTCACCATCCTGTCTTCTAAGGAGTTCTTTTTAAGCTGTTTTAATGCAATTTAAAAATATTTAGTATTTATACACTTTTATTATTGTTTCGTAGTTATTAAATATATCCCATAATTCCTAGTACAATCACAATGACAAGCACAATCGCACAATTTCTACCACAATTAGTTTCCAAGCATTCTTTTTCTTTCTGGACTCTTAGACAACATTCCCTTTATACCACCACCCACTACCATTGTACCCTGTCCCCCCAAACCTTTATTCTACTTCCTGTCCCTTTAGGTTCATTAGTCTTGAGTTTCATCTACTGAAAAGCAGAAAAATATATAACATAACTTCAAGAGGGTGACTTCTAATGAAATAATGCCTCTGAGATACTTGCTAATATGAACAAATAAAAATAACATAGAAATGTTAGAAACCAGATCAGGTCCAGCATGCATCAGAGGAGGGATCAACTGACAAAGTATTAGCTTTTCCAGTCAAATTTACACCTTTGATCTTTTATACTCATCTCTCCAATGCAATCTGCTTAGTAACCACTTTCCTTCAATTGGGGATAGAGGGAGTTTACCAAGGCTTTTTTTCTATGTAGCTCCCACCAATGAATTTGTAGCTCCCACTGAACTTCATTGCTTTCTGCAAACCACATTCTCATTATTTAGGCTCTGATACTAATCTCTCTTTCATTTTTAGGTTATATCCTAAAACATAATCATTTGGTGTCTGATGATAGTGTGCGCCTTTCATATGAACTTAGCTAACATCTCACTAGATGACTGTTTGGAGACAAACCTTTAAGATTCCAGATACTGTTTTTTAGCCTTTTTTATTATATCCAAGTATAAAACATTTTAATTTTAATATATTCTGGTTTTTATGTTTTTTTTTAAATCATTTTATTGGGGGCTCATACATCGTTTTTCACAATACATAAATAAAGATACTGTGTCAAGCACCCTCACATATCCACTTCTATTATCGTTCTACAATCATCCGCCTTTTCCCTTAAGCCTATAGTATCGGCTTTTCCATCGCTTTCCCTCTTCCCCTGATCCCTCTTCTCCACCAACCCTCAATACTCTATACATTGTTATTCTTCTGTCATATCTCACACTGCCCGACTTCTCCCCCAACTCACTCCTTTGATGCCCATCCTTCAAATAGGAGATTATGTGTATATCCTTGCAGATGACTCCATCTCTCTACCCAAGCTTCTCTCTAGCCTTCCAACATCTCCAATCTAACCATTGGCCTGAAAGGGCTCATCCATTCTTGGTTACCCCATATCTCCAGCTCCCCTCTATACTAGTATACCTTCTCCATCCAGTCCATCTGGATTTGTAAGGTAGAGTTGGGATCATGAAGGTTGGGGGTGGGGTGGGGGGAGGAAGGTTTCAGGAACTAAAGGAAACTTGTATGCATCATCACTGCCTGGCTGCACCTTGACTGATCTGTCTCCTCTCTGTGACTGCCCTGTAAAGGGGTGATCAATTATCCACCAGTGGGGCTTAGGTCCCCACCCTGCTCTCCCCCTCCTCTGTAATGATGTCATTCTTGTTTTTGGTGTTCGATATCTGCTCCCTTTGGCCCCTCTTGATCACATATGCTGGTGTGCTTCTTCCAAGTCAGCTTTGCGGTTTCTGCACTGAATGGTGACTTGATTATCTTCAGCCTTTGAGACTCTAGGTATTTGGTAGTTGGGCACCATCTTTTATTCTATTCCATTTTCCTCTGTATCCACTTGTTTTCAGCGATATCGGGAGTCAATTGGTCCATTGATTTTGATTTTTGTTCTTTAATACCTTATTGTTTCATGAACTCATGATTGCACAGGCAAGTGAGCTTCTTTTATGGTGGGTTTTGTTGCTCCTGAGCTAGATGGCTGCTTGTTTATGCTCAAGCCTTTAAGACCCCAAATGCTATATCTTTTGATAGCTGGGCACCATCTGCTTTCTTCACCACTCTTGCTCTTGCTCCCACATGTCCTCAGTGGGCACCTTAGGGATGTGTGCACACAGTGATATATGTTGGTTTTTATTCCCCACATTTGATGTCTATTGCCTAGACCTTTCACCACTTTCACCATCATGTGACCATGCTGGCTGTTGTACTTCTTCTGTGTGGGTGTGGTCTCTTCTCAGGTAAATGGTCTGTTGTTTATCTTGTTTATCTTCAGGCTTTCAAGACCCCAGATATAGCCTTTGATGGCTGGGCACCATCAGTTTTCTTCACCACATTTGTTTGTGTACCCATTTTACTTCAGTGATCATGTGGGGCCAGTGAGCCTCGAAGAATGCCAGATTCATAGAACTAAGTGTTCTTGCATTGAGGGAGCACCAGGGTGAGGGCCCAAGGTCCACTTGCTACCATAATATTTGGCCTATAGATATGTTCTTAAATTTATTCCCACTTTATAATAGATAGTTGTATTTATGTATGGACATATCTATGTTTAGACCTCTGTAAGTGCCCTTTGCCGTCCAGCTCTTTCCTCTATTTCCTTCCATCTCCCTCCTGTCCCACCATCATATTCCACCTTCATTGGCGTTTCATTGTTTTCTAACAGATGCATTGTCCTTGCTTAATCCTGGCCAGACCTCCCACACCATCCTTTCCATCGATTCCCGACCATTTGTCGCTCCGCCTCCCCGTCCATGTGTTTATTCACACCCCCTTCTCTTCTCTTCTCCTCTCTCATGCCCCCAGGAATCATTTGCCCAATCCTTTCTGTGGCGCAATGGGTCTCCAGAGGGATGCATTCTTCTGAGTATCATGTGTCGGTGTGGAGCTTGGACCAGCTCTCTTTCTCTTCCTCCCTTTTTGTCTTTGTCCCTGTGGGTGTGGGATGCTGGCCTCTCCACCACCTGTTCTCTGCCAAGTCCACTACTAGGGATGGAGTCCATCTGACTCTAGTTATGTGCAGCCCTATAGCTCTCTTTTCTTGCACCCTTCCATGCGTCCACATCGTCTTCGTGGTTGAGAGCTTCGTGATAGGAAACTGTTCACCCACTCCGGTTTCTGTGGCGATAAGACCTGTACTCCCCCCCCCCCCTGGGTGGACTACTGCCCTGTTCCCTCTGTTATACTTTCACTTTTGAGCTCCCTTTTAACTCCCCTCAACCCCCTCAACCTTCTCCCATTACTGTGTTGCATCCAATGTGTACCTCCCTGGATTTGGTCCTCCCTCCTCCCTTTACCCTATCTCTTGGGCCAGCTGTTATGGTATAGGTGTCTTCTCTTTTATACTCACCATACTGTTTCTACTTACCTCAGGGGGTTCATGCCGTACTTATCCTTTTGTGATTGACTGGCTTTGCTTAGCATAATTTCCTCTAGTTCTTCCCATGCACAGATGTGTTTCATGTGCTCGTCAGAGCTTTTGAATGAGGCATAGTACTCCATTGAGTGTATGTGCCAGAGTTTGTTGATCCATTCCTTTACTGATGGAAATTTAGATTGCTTCCAACTCTTTGCGATTGTGAATTGTGCTGCAATAAACATTGGCGTGCGTAACACTGGCTGAGGTTTATTTCTTGCCTCTTCTGGATATATACCCAATACTGGAATAGCTGTGTCATAGGGTAGCTCAACTTCCACTTTGATTAAGTATCGCCAGATTGCTTTTCATAGTGGCTGTACTTATCTATATGACCACCAACAATGTGTAAGTGTTCCTATTTCACCACATCCCCTCCAACATTTGTTGCACTCTGATTTTCTGATCTGGGTTAGCCTCAAGGGTGTTAGATGATATCTCATGGTTATTTTGATCTTCATTTCTCTGATGACTAATGAGTGGGAGCATTTTCTCATATATTTATTGGCCATATTGACCTCCACCCTAGTGAAGCTTCTTTTCATTTCTTTTCCCCATTATCTGTTTTCCTCTTCTTGCAGGAAACAAGAGTATTGTAGATTTTTGTAATAAGCCCTTTGTCTGTTGTACTGTTGCTAAAAATCCTCTCCCAGTCTGTGGGTTGCCTGGCTACCTTTTTAGTAAAGTCCTTTAATGCACACATGTGTTTAATTCTTAGTAAGTCCCATTTGCCAATTTCAAGTTCCCCTGCATATGTACCCTGTGCTACTGCAGCTAGCCGTTGTATTCTCTGGGTCAAGGTTCTTAGATTTCCACCCAACCCCCCCGATTCTCTCCCTAATGGTTCTGAGGGTTTGTGGTTTTACTTCCCGGTCCATCAACACCTTGAATTTGTTCTTGTGCATGGGGTGAGGTAGAGCTCCTGTTTCATTTTTCTATATGTAGATTTCCATTGTCTCTAGCACCATTTGTTGAAAAGGGCATCACCCTCCCCCTTGATGCTTTTGGGTCCCTTGTCGAAAATCAGTTGTCTATATGCTAATGGTTTTATTTCTGGGTTTTCTATTCTTTTCCATTGATCTGGGTATCTGTCATTATGCCAGTACCATGCTGTTTTGACCACTGTGGCTTTGTAGTAAGAAAATCAGGTAAAGCCAGCCCTCTGACTGTGTTCTTATCTTTGAGGAGATCCCTGCTAATTCTGGGCTTTTTCCCTCTCCAAGTGAAATTGGTTGTCAGTTTTTCCAGTTCTCTGAAGAAGGTTGTTGGTATTTGGATTGGAATAGTGTTGAACTTATAAAGTGTCCTGGGTAGGATAGACATCTTTACTATATTGAGTCTCCCAATCCAAGAGCATGGGATATTCCTCCACTTGTGGAGGTCAATTTTCATATCCTGTAGTAGGGTTTTGTAGTTTTCTTTGTGTAGGTCTTTTGTTTTTTTGGTTAGATATATCCCAGGGTACTTAATTTATTCTTGGCTATTGTGAATGGAACTGCTTTCTTGATCTCCTCTTCTGTGTTCTTGTCAGATGTGTAGAGCAGACCAATCGACTTCTGTTTGTTGATTTTGTATCCTGCCACTCTTCCATATTCCTCTGTCACTCTTAGTACTCCAGATGTGGAGCCCTTGGGATTTTCAATGTACAGGATCATGTCATCAGCGAATAATGATAATTTGACATCCTCCTCTCCCATTTGGATACCTTGGATTTCTTTCTGTTATTTTATTTGCTAAGACCTCCAGTACTATATTGAATATTAGTGGAGTTAAGGGACATCCTTGTCCAGTCCTCTTCTTCAGTAGGATTGATTTAATCTTTACACCATTGACTATTATGTTAGCTGTCGGCTTCTCATGGGTAGCTTGTATTAACTTGAAGAACTGTCCTTCTATTCCTATCTGTCTGAGTGTCTTGATTAGGAAAGGGTGCTAGATATTGTCAAATGCTTTCTCTGCATCTATAGATATCATCATATGGTTCTTATACTTCATCTTGTCAATATGATGTATAATATTGATAGATTTACGAATGTTAAATCATCCCTGCAACTGTGGGATGAATCCTACCTGATCCTGGTGGCTTATTCTTTTTATATACTTTTATATTCTATTGGCCAATATCTTGTTGAAGATTTTTGCATCTATGTTCATTAGTGATATTGGTCTATAGTTCTCTACTCTTGTGGGATCCCATCCCTGTTTGGGTAACAAAGTTATACTGGCTTCATAAAATGAGTTGGGGAGTTTTCCATCTCTCTCTATACTCTGGAAAACTTTGCGGAGGATTGGTGCCAACTCCTCCCTGAAAGACTTATAGAATTCCCCAGTGAAACTGTCTGGTCCAGGATCTTTTTTGTTCGTATATTCTTGATAACCATATCTATCTCTTCTCTTGTTATGGGTTTGTTTAGTTCTTTGACCTCTATCTGGGACAGTCTAAGGAGGGATTGTTTTTCTAGGTATTTGTCCATGACTTCCAGATTGTTGAACTTGTTGAAGTATAGATTTTCATAGTACTTTGTGATAATCCACTTAATTTCATTAGGGTCTGTTGTGATTTCCCCCCATTTCATTCTTCATCCTGTCTATTGTTGCATGTTCTTTCCTTTCTTTGGTCGGGCTTGCCAGTGGCCTGTCAATTTTATTGATCCTTTCAAAGAACCAACTTTTTGCTGCATTAATCTTTTACATTTTTTTTTGTATTCAAAGTGGTTTAACTCTGCCCTAATTTTTATTATTTCTTTTATTTTACTATTGGAGGGATTATTTTGCTGGCTCTGTTCTAGTTGTTGGAGTTTTTGTGAAAGTGTATCTTCCATAAAATTCTATTCCTTTTGCATACATGCTCCTATTGCAATCAGACTACCTCTGATAACTGCCTTCGAGGTATCTCAGAATTTTTGATATGAAGTATTCTCATTCTCATTAATTTCTGGAAATGTTTTCATCTCCCTTCTAATGTAGGTCATTACCCATTCATGCCACAGAAGTTTGCTATTCATCCTCCAACTGTTGCCCTTGTTTTACTACGGGTCCTTTTATTAATCTCCCAGCTTTATGGCATGGTGGTCAGAGAAGGATGTCTGTTTGATCTCTATGTGTTTGAATTTACTTATGCTTGACTTGTGTCCCAGTATGGGGTCAATTTTTGAAAGTGTGCCATTTGGACTTGAGAAGAATGTGTATTTTTTTTTTGCATTTGGAAGGGAAGTTCCTGAATATGTCTATCAAATCTAGTCATCTTATTGTGTTATTTAGTTCTAGAGCTTCTTTCTGAGCTTCTTTCCCAAAGATCTGTCTTTCTCTGATGGTGGCATGTTAAAGCCTCCTAGTGTAATTGTTGAGTCTGTAACATCTTTTTTCATGTTCTGAATAGTCTACTTGACAAATTTCACGGGTCTCTCATTTGGCGCGTATATATTTATTATGCTCACTGATTCCTGGTGAAGTGTACCTTGAGCAGTATAACGTGCCCCTCTTCTCTTTTTATGTCTTGAAACTGTTTTATCTGAGATTAGGATTGTATCCCTTGCTTTTTATGATGAACCATTAGCCTGAAATATCCTCTTCCAGCCGTTTATTCTTAGTTTATTCTTTTCTGCAAGTTTAAGATGTGTTTCCTGCAGGCAACAGATTGAAGCATTATGTTTTCCAAGGCAGTCAGCCAACATTTTTATTTTAATGATGGAGCTCAGGCCATTGCTGTTTAGAGTTATGATCCCAATCTGGGGGTTCATCACTGGCCTTTTGTGTTTTTTTTTTTTGGTGTGTTTGTTTTCTTGTTCCCCTTTTCACAGCTGTGTTGTGTTTTCATTGGGGGCTTCTTTATCGCTATGTTTTCTACCTGTGTTCTTGGTGATTGGGGTTAGTCTGTTGGTTCCTGGGTGAGGGTGGAGTATACGATTGTCTCCTGTTTGTGCTTGGTGGGTGTTGGTCTGGCCATGGTGAGTCAGCAAGGATTTTCTTCAGAGTTGGGTGTCTCATGGCATATTCTTTGAGTTTTTCCTTATCTTGGAAGACCTTTATTTCCCCATCTATCTTGATAGATAGCTTTGCAGGGTAAAGAATTCTAGGGGAGGCGCTGTTTTCCTTCAACTTCTGGAGGATATTGGTCCGCTCTCTTCTGCTCTTCATGGTTTCTGATGATAGGTCTGCACATATTCTTACCTGAAGACCCTTATAAGTGACCATCCTCTTTTCTCTTGCTGCTGTCAGGATTTTTGCTTTATCTCGCAGTTGGATAGTTTATACTATTATATGCCTTGGTGAGTTCTTCCTGGGGTCTAGTCTACTCAGTGTCCTCTCTGCTTCCTGTAGGATATGCTGGTTCTCATTCATAGGTTGGGGAAATTTTCTTTCAGAAATTCCCTTGTTAAATTAGCTGACGATTTCTTCACCATGTATTGTTCTGTTAAGCCAATGATTCGGATGTTGTTCCTTTTCATAGCATCACTCTTTGATCTCAGGTTTTCTTCTGTCTCTTTTATTGTCTTGTTTGCATTTCACATTGATTGAAATCAACCTGGTTGTCTTCAAGATCACTCATATGAGTCTCAGCTTCATCCAATCTATTCATGAGATAAGCAACCCTGCTTGTAGCTTCTGCTATTTTCCCTGTTAACTCCTATATTTCCCTCTGATGCTTGATCCTCATTCCCTCTATTGTGGACTTTCTCCCTCTATTGTTGGACCCTTTGTCTGTGTAGTTTCCCTCATCTCTTTTATTTCTCTTATCAATCTTCTCAGAATTTCTTTTTGTGGCAGATCCATATCAGATTCTTCTATGAGTGTAATGAGATCTGTTGCTGTGGCTTGTCTTTCTTCTTTATTTATTAGCATTGATGTGGTATTCTGTTCTTTACCAGATGCCTTTGAAGAGGTTGGTGCCATGTTCCGGGGTTACCAGAGGCCCTTGTGTACTTTTAGAGTGATTGGTGTTGGGCAGCTCAGAACTCATGCTAGAGGATGCGGTTGGTGCCCGCCAGGCAGTACTTGCACCACCTGGCTAGGGGCAATAAGTGACTCAAGAGGCCTGGCTCCCTCATTTGGGAAGGTGGGAGGAGGCTCGTGGGACAGTGCTTGACCCAAGAGACCAGGCTCCCAACCTAGGGAAGACAGGAGGAGGGCAGTAGACTGTGAGAGACTCAAGAGGTCTGGCTCCCAAGCAAGTCCGATATCCACAGGACAGAGCCAGGCCCTAGCGGCCAGGCTCCTTAGCTAGGGAAGGCTGGAGGAGGATCACAGGGCAGTGCCAGGCTCAAGTGTCCAGGCTCCTTACCTAGGAGAGAAGGAGTGAGGACTGCAGGGCAGAGCCAGACTCAAGAGCAGCACACGACGGGGGTAGGGAGAAAGGAAAAGGGAGAACAAGGAAAAAGAAAGGAGAAAAAATAATAATAGTACAATGAGGCACAGTTGGACTGATCTGAATTCCTGTGTAGCAGATCAGGCGCCTCTAGAGAGCAGACATGTTCCCGCATTCAGACTCAGTGCAATTGCCCGAGGCAATCCAGACCTGCTACACCCGAGGGGCACTCCGGTGAATAAAAGGAAAAGGAGAGAAACAGGGAGAGAAAAAAGAAAAGAGAAAAAAATGAAAAAAAAATTAAAAAGAAGAAAGATAAAAGGGGGAGAAAGGGAGGGAGGGATGGCACGAAGTTGGTCGGGTCAGAATTCCAGCCCTTACACGTTTAGCCACAGACCAGTGCCAACACAGACCTGCTGAACCAGAGAGGCATGCAGTGTAAAAGAAAGGGGGTTAAGGGGGGGAAGGTATTGGCGCGAAGCTGATCCAGTCCGATATCCAACCCTTACACATTCATTTACAGTCTGATCACTGGTGCCGACACGGGCCTGTTATTCCAGAAGAACATGCAGAGTAACAGGAGGGGGAACAAAAGGCGGGGAAAATGGAACCAAGTTGGTCAGGTCCAAATTCCAGCCCCTATGCATTCAGCACAGTCTGATTGCCCGCATAGCAGCCTGCAGGGTGGGTGGGTTGCAGAAGGGAAAAAAAGAGAAATAAGAACAAGAAAAAAAGAAGAAAGAGAAATATAAAAGAAAAAAGAAAGAAAAAAAAGGGGTGGGGTGGGGTGGAAGAATGGCCCATGCTTGTCGGGTCCGAATTCCAGCTCCTATGTATTCAGCACTGTCTGATCACCCACGCAGGCACAGTCCTGCTATACCAAAGCCATATGAGACGAGGGGTGGGGTGAGTGTGGATAGTAATGACGAGAAGCTGGTCGGGCCGAATTCCAGGCCCTATGCGCTCAGGCATTGTCCGATGGCCTGCACTATACAAAAACAGGATGCAGGGTAAAAGCAGGGATGGAAAAGGGCCTGGGGAAAATGGTCTGAAGCTGATCGGTCCTGAATTCCAGGCCTTACGCATTCAGGCACTGCCTGATTGCCCATAACCACAGGCCTGCAATACCAGAGTGCAAGTGGGGGAAAAGGGAGAGAGAGAAAAAGAATAAAAAATAGAAATAAATAAATCGGGGGTGGGGGCAGTAGGAATGTCAAGAAGCTGGTTGGGTCCCAGTTCCAGCCCCTACACCCTCAGCCAGTGTCCGATCGCCCATGCTTTACCAAAGCAGGACACAGGGTAAATGCAGGGAGGAAAATCGGGCACAAATTCCAGTCCCTACAGGTTCAGGGACTGTCCAATTGCCGCGCTATACCAAAGCAGGATGCAGGGTAAAAGCAGGGAGGGAAAAGGGCCAAGGGAGGAACATGGCGCGAAACTGATCAGCCGAATTCCAGACCCTACGTGTTCAGGCACTGCCCGATTGTCTGTATGAACACAGGCATGCTGTACCAGTGCACGTGGAGGAAAAGTGAGAGAGGAAAGTTAGGAGAAAAGTAGAATGTCGTGCAACCCATCCGAATCCCACGCGGCTGAAATGGCACCAATGGTTCCAATGCTATCCGAGCCAGTTGCCGGCCACACAGGGGCGGTGCACGCTCTCCCTCAGGGAGAAACAGGCCCCTATCACCTCCCACGCTCCACAGGGGTAGCTCTCGGCAAGTTTAAGAGCCCAACTACCTGGCCTTCTCCACGACCCAGGCCGGGGCAGGGTGAGGCGCAGGGGAGATGGCGGCTCCCTCTGAATGGAACCTCAGTAATGGAGGGAGCCGGGCCCGCCAACCAGGCAGGTAGCAAATACGGTCTTGTGGATGCTGGAGACATCCCAGCATCCAGCTAACAAAGCTATCACTGTTTAGGGTCTGGATGTCAGGAGGGAGGGAGCCGAGCACAGTCACTGCTAGCCCCTGCACGGAGGGACCATGGGAGACAAGAGGCTTGTGAGTGGGCCTCTGCTATGTAGTAATCAGAAATTGTCCTTGTACGCTCCACAACCTGGCCGTCCTGTTCCTGGGGCAGCGGTCAGGCGAGACGGTGCC
Organism: Nesogale talazaci; assembly: GCA_004026705.1. Taxonomy (NCBI): domain Eukaryota; kingdom Metazoa; phylum Chordata; class Mammalia; order Afrosoricida; family Tenrecidae; genus Nesogale; species Nesogale talazaci. Next base: position 52,679 of record PVJH01008172.1, on the reverse strand, counting down.
TTGGGGGAGTCACGGTCTGATGGGGAGTGACATTAAGGTCTCGCAGCCAGCAACAATCTCCGATATAGAGACATAGATCCCTGTCTTAAGAAAAAGCCGGAGTGGGGCAGGGTCCCCTCCTGGGTTGGGAGACAAACTTGTAGGGACCTTTCCACTCATCAGAACTCTTCCCCTTGACCTCCCAGACACCAAACTCACCAGAGCGCCTGGTACAGGCTGCTTCTTGACCATCAGCACCATCTTGACCGCTGTCCCCCCAGATGCTGTTTTATCTGATAGCTGGGCACCATCTCATTCCTTTGCCTCATTTTGCTATGCACCTGTGTCATCTTTGTTCTTTTTCTGAGGGTGAGTGTTGAGTAGGGCCATGATGTAAGAATTAATTTTTCTTAAGTTTGAGCTAGGATACAGTGTGAGCCCCAAACACATCCCTAGATCTATGTTGCTGTTGTTTTTATAAAATTTATTATTAGTTGAGAGTTAATACATATGTCATATAAATCATATGCTTATAGTTTAATCACTATAAACAGAATTGTACAATTGCTTCCATAATCAGTTTACAAACATACTTTTTCTTCCAGGATTCCTTGACATCATTTCCTTTTTACACCACACCTTCCCTCGCCCCACTCCCCTCCTGCATCCCTGTGCCTAAGAACTTACTCTGCTTGTTGTCCCTATAGTTTCATCAATTCTGGGCTTCATTTACTGAAATATAGGAAAACAATTTCAAGATGGTGACTCCCAATGACTTAACACCTCTGAGACATACCCTAATATGAACTAAATAAAACAGAATCTCCATCACAGGTTTGCCAACATAAAAAATATGCTAATCTAGCATACAGGACACTGATGTAGCAATACATTGTTTATCCACCTACTGACAGTTCATCAGCTTCAGATACCATTCCTTTTTCAATTTAAGTCCTCAGGTTACAAGTTTGTCTGAGGTAGAGTCTAGTTCACTCCACAGAGTTCCCATGTGGGATCTCACTGTTGCAAACTCTTGGGTAAAATCTTCCCTGTGAAGATCCAGGATTCAGTGTCCCACTGCTTCAGGGTCTGCAGGATACACCCAGACTTCGGAGTTAATGTGGTCCATTCAGCGCATACCACCAAAGACACTTGCCCCACTTGTGTCCCCTAAAGCATTTTCAGTCATTCTTTCCCTTTTTTTCTGACTAAAAGACATGCATTCATGCCACCCCCAACCCCACCCCCATGAGTAGTTTTCCCTCATCCCTCTTGTAGCGCTATCTACCTTGGTTGGAGGGGGGCACCTCATCTTAGATGTACATTGTACCATGCAGCCTTTCTAACAGTATGAACTGTGAGAATTACTGTTACTAGGCAATCTCATTAGCACTCATTATTGTCAGTTTCTTATTTTTGTTTTAGTCATTCTAATTGAAGTGGTGTGGTGGTGTCTCATTATTTACATGTGCAGTTACATAATAACAAACAATGCTTAGACTTGTTTTTATATAAAGTCTAAATAAATTCTAATAAATTGCCCATTTTTTATTAAGGGTTGGGGAAAGGACTCTGTGGTATAAACTGAGTTGGTTATTTTCAGGACGGGTTGTGTAGCAGTTATGTGCTTATGTTAATTTTATGATTGAAATGTAGAGGTGGAGTCTAGCCTGTTAATCTGGAGATAGCCATTGAGTATCCAATGAGGCCTCTATGTGGGCATGGCTTTCACCTGAGACTTGGGAAATCTCGAGATATTTCCCTCGTGAAGATGAGAAGCTATCTTCCCCAGTTGTTTGGAGTTAGTCTCAGAGGTGATGAGTCATGGAAAAGACAAGATGGCAGTGTCCGAGAAGCTAGAGGAGCTGGCGGAGAGACCACATGACTTTGCCCTGATGGAGCCAGACTTCTGAAGCTGGAGCAGCATGCTGTTGATGGACCCTGAACTCTGGAAGCGAGGAGCCATGGGGAGCCCCCTGCCAGTGCCAGAATTCTGCACCCACTGACCTGTGACTTCGTGAGTCGGAAGGAGATTTTGTAGACTGATTTTGGGCATATGGGTTAATATCGGACTTATGACTTTGAACCGGACTGGGCTGGGATGCCTTCTCAGTGTCACATTTCTTTGTATATAAACCCTTTCCTTATATTGATATGCGTGTCCTTGAATTTGTTCCTCTAGTCTACCCGGACTGACATAGGTTGGTATCTGTGTTCAAATCTTCCACATTTGGATAATGTGACCTGGATATGCTTTAAAGTCTGGCAACATGACAACATATGGAACGGTGAACACTAGGTATGTAGTTTCACCACCAGGAGCCAAGAGCCAGTAACCAGGGAACAGGGAGATCTTCATTTCCTTCTCCATGTCTTCTTCCTGCACTGGGCAGAATGTCCCTCTTTGTCTTTATCTTAGCAGCTTTGTTGATGTGTAAAACCAAACCAAACTCACTTCCATTCAGCCAAAGTTTACTCACAATGGTGCCCTGTGGGTTTCTCACATGGTAGCTGCTTATAGAAGGGGATAGCTCAGTCTTTCTCCTGAAAAGCTGCTGGTGGTTTCCAGCTGCCAAACATGTGGATCACAGCTCAATGAAGAACCACCACTCCAGCAGGGCTTGCCACATAATAAAATGAACAAACTTAAAATGTATGATATTGTAGATTTTCATGTATCAAGTTACCCTTCCATCTAAATGTGGGGACTTCAACTGTTCATAGAAAAATTTAATCAAAAATAATGAAAATTTTAATGAACTTTTTGAAGCTCCAGTATGTGTATGCATTCGTTAGCATGATCAAGATAAAAAATATAAACATCACTTCTCCAAATATTTTTTGTGTCTCTTTGTAACTTCTCCAGGCTGCCCATTTTCACCTCATTAAGCATATAACCTATCTGCTTTTTTGCTATTATTGATTAGTTTAAAAAGAAACCAAACTGGACCTATGGCTACCATGAGTGAAGGAGGAAGAGTTTTTGCTTAGGGGGTACTGAATTTTTTATTGCTTTTTTTGGGGAGGCAATCACTACCCTCTGGTGGGAGCGGGAAACCCAGCCTTGCTCCTGTAGAGCTGTTGCTGGATTTGAACTGCCAACCCAGTGGGCCACAGTCCTGCACTCAACAACTACACCACCTGGTCTCAGCTGGGGGTATTGAATTTATGATTTGGAAAAGGATATCAATTATGTGTGCAACACAAATTATATTATCAATGAAGTTATATCATACTGTACATATAGAAGCTGTTGAATTAGGGAGATTTTTTGATATATAGTTTTCCAAAATTAAAAAAATAATAGTTGCATGAATAAAAATGAGTTCAAAGAAGAAGAAAGTGTTCTAGAAATGATTATGGGAATGATTGTATGACTCTCCTTGATGCGATTGAATTACTGAATTGTATGATGTGGATGAAGTGCCAATAAAATTATTAAAAAAGACACCTAGATTGGTTTACACATTTTAGAGTTTTCTGTAAATAGATTAATTTATAAAAATGTACATTATGGTATGTTCTACTTAGAATAATTGTTTGAAAACCATTTGTGTTCTTATGTATTAATAATTCATTCTTTTTATTATTGCATAATATTTCATTTTATTGCAACACAGCAATTTGTTATCCATTCACTTACTGATGGACATTTAGAATGTTTCTGTTTCTAGTCTGAAGCTCTTCCAACTAAATATTATGCACATTTACTCAAATATGTAGAGGTGGAACTTTGGGATCATATGTGACTGGACTCAGCTAAAGCAGGCTAGAACCCCAGTTCCCTGTACACCCCCTGAGGTCAGTGGCTGCCCCCTGGAATGAAGAGTTCAATCTACCTGACTCCATATCTGCCAAAGCTGATAAACTACATCCTGGATCCTAAACTTTGCTGCTGCAACAGGGACCTCCCCTTCTCCCTGCTTCCTTTAAAAGCCCTAAGCCCAGAAGATAGCCTGCCCAGATTTTGTTCTCATCCAGTGCCTCAGTTTACCTCACTCGACCAGTGCCTCAGTTAGTCTTTACAGTATTGGGACCTATATGCTCACCTTGGCTTTCACACCAAGCAAACAGTTTTCCTATCAGCACTAGTGGGACTCAGTCTTGCTTCATCATTAACTGCAAATGGCATGTCGAAAGAAGCAATAAAACAAACTATTATTCAAGCTCAAACCTTTCATGACAAAGTGCAATTTGTGATAAATTCCACTATTAACTAACTTGTCTCCATCCAAATAAAACTAACATCCTTTGCCCAACTCACCCTGAGAAATCACCCAAGTCCTCGATTTACTAACAGCAGATAAAAGGAAAACATCAGTGGGGGTATTATTAGATCTTCCTCATGGTTTCAAAATCCAGTAATGGTCAGGGCCATGCCTCTAGTCAAGCTTCAAATAATAATCTGTGTAGTTTTACTTTTAGCTCCTTAAGTTTTTACAGCAATGAATGAAAAACATCTTCAACCTGACCTCCAGCCAGCAATTGTCTCACCCACTAAGGTCCCTGCCAACCAGTCTGGGCTTGAACTTCCCAACTCTTAATCCCCTCGTCATCTGATCTCCGCAGAAAATAGTTAATAATAAAATCATGTTGCCCATTACCACTATTACCAAAAAGTTTGGGATTTTGGGCCTAGTCTGAGCAAAGCAGCCCCCTATCCACTAGTCCCTTAGGAAGACAAATAGCCTGCTGAACACTGCAACCCTTGCCCCCAATGCTTCAGAGAGCTTATCTCTCTGGAAAGAGTCCACACAGCCCCCTGTCTCCAGCATTCTGGGAAGCAAGCCTGCGAAAAACAGGATAATTTTCTAAGGGACCATTTCCTGATTGAAACCTGCAGATAGCAGAACAGAAGACCTCCCTTTCCCTTTATCTGTCCATATGCCCTTGGCTCATACTATATATATATATATATATATATATATAGTGTATATATATGTACACACACACACACACACACACACACACACACATATATATATATATATATATATATATATATACTGTCTCACCAAAAGACTCAGCTTCCCTGGCCTAACTTTCAGACCTCAGAACCTGCCTAGGAGTTCAAAATGTCCTGTCCCTTTCTCTACTGTCCCTTCCCTTCCCCAAAGTTCTTCGCTACCTCATAAAGTATATCTCTACTTTTCATTCCTGACAAAGTTCTATCTCCTTTCTGTGGCTCCATTTCAACCTCTCAATATGTTCAGCATATATTAAATATTTAAAGAAATATAAGATCTCTTGAGAAGAGATATATATACCTGGGTCCTTGGCTCTGCGTGAGAAGGAATTTAAGTTGCAACCTGGTTTGTGATCCAAATGAGTTTTATGAAGCTAAAAGAAGTTTCAGATTTACACATGCACCCATGTGATCCCTCACCCTCTTCTGACAGCAGGAAAACTCTGTGTGTATGTGCTTGTGTGTGTGTATGTGTGTGTGTGTGAGAGAGAGAGAGAGAGAGAGAGAGAGAGAGAGAGAGAGACAGAGAGACAGACAGAGAGAGAGAGAGAGAGAGAGAGAGAGAGAGAGGCGGTCAACTGTGGACTGCAGCCAGACTGTCCTACATTGCAGAGCAGCTGCTGGGAAAAAAGCTTAGAAGAGCCAAACCCTTCGTGTTTTCAATTCTTATGCAGGGAGGATTGGCTGACGACCCTGCTTGACCCCATTGGCTGAATTGAATTTATCTGGCCTAAGTGAGCCAATCCAGGTGCAGCATTCCTGGCCGGAAAACTAGACCTTTGAGCATGCACAGTCCTTTGCTGGCTTATAACTCGATTTCTTAAGCAATGCTTAATGGACCCCCTTTTCCCTACACTAGCTACCTACCAGATTATTTTTCAAAGTGTCTTGCCATGTACACTTCTATCGGCAGTGTATGAACCTTCTCTCACAGCTGTGACCCAACACACATTCATAGTGAGCTCCTTGTGGGTTTCTGAGACTGTAACTTGTCAGGGGACCAGCTCCTCACACCTCATTATGGGTCCGGTAGGCGCAATTGTACAGCAATAATGTGTTAGTCTGGGTAAACTAAAGGAACAAATTTAAATACACGCATATGGATATAAGGAAAGGGTTTATATACAAAAGGAATGGAACACTGAGAAAGCATCCAAAGCTAGTCTAGTTCAAATCATAAGTCTGATATTAGCCCATATACCCAATACCAGTCTATAATGTCTCCTTCCAACTCACAAAATCACAGGTCAGTGGGTGCAGAATCCTGACACTAACAGGGGTCTCCCCATGGCACCTCACTTCCAGGGTTTAGGGTCCATCAACAGCAGAAGCAACTCATCACTGGCAGTGGTCTCCACATGGCCTCTCCAGCTTCAGAGGTCTGGCTTCATCAGGGCAAATCCATGTGGCTTCTCCAGCTCCTCAGATACTGCCACCTTGTCTTATCCATGATTAATGGTTTCTGAGACTAACTCCCAACAACCTGGGAGATAGCTTCTCATCTCCATAGGGGAAATATTGCAAGATTTCCCAGAAGTCTCAGGAGAAAGCCATATCCACACGGAGGCCTCATTGGCTACTCCATGGCTATCTCCAGATTAGCAGGCTAGACTCCACCCCTATATCTCAATCATGAAATTAACATAAGCACATGACCACCACAGATAATAAGTAAAGATTATAGTAAAGTCATAGAAAATATGAGAGATAGAGGAGAGATTGAAATAGTGAAATCAGACACTTTTCATGGTAGCATGCTCACCTTACCCCCAATTGATGATCTAGGTGGAGAGAGAGCAGGAGCAAGAGGAGAAGGAAGACTGGGGACCAAGAGAGAGGACTGGTAGAGAGAGGTGATGGAGTAAGGGCTTCTTTACTGCAAGCCAGGGCTTATGTCTACTTAGGGGGCGTGATTATAGGTAACCACACATCAAAGGAAGGAGTTGCACTATAGGTTACACAGCAATGAGGGAGAAAATGTAGGGACACACACACAATTGAAAAGGGGAGGTTTGGGGGGCAGACATGTGATAAGATTGTTGGATCCTAGATTCAAGTAGGCAGCCTAAGTTTGGATGTCTCTGAGCAGGTTTGACCTATTCTCTGGTTCCCCATAGAAACATTATCAGTAGGGTGTGAACCCCACATAAAGGGACCAGAATAATGGTTGAAATCTATTGTTCTTACCAGCAGGGAGTGGCCAGACCAGATGGTAGTCTGAAAGATGGAATGCATCTGATCTTTTACCACTGTGTTGGCAAGTAACTTCTAAAGTTTGCTAAATCTTTGGGGGAGACAAATCTGAGGAATAGTCTTATTATGATCCTACAGTAACTGTTCAAGGCCATAGAAATTCCAGGTCTCCCAGGAGATGGCTAATTTCTCCAAATCCTTGTCAAAGTCTGGAATCATTTGAAAGAGTGTAGTAACTCTACTGCACGTATTTTGATATCTCATTGTGGTTATGATTTCGACTATCATTTCACATGTCTATTTGTCATTTGTACATCTGTAGTGAAATGTATGTCCAAGAATTTTGCCAATTAAAAAAAAAACTGGATTGTTTGTGTTCTTATTATTTGAGAAGTAAAAAAATTATGGATATTATTTCTATATTAGAAACAGGTATTTTATGTTTTCTCTGAGTCTGTGACTTGCTTTTTCATTGTCTTAGCAGTGTTTTTTAAAGTCAGAAGTTTTAAAGTTTGATAAAGAAAAATTTACCAATTTGTGCATTTGTAGATTATGCTTTTGTAATGAATATAAGAAATCTTTGCTTAAACCAAGGTCCCAAGTATTTTATCCTATCTTTCCTTCTATAAATACTGTGGCAGTCATATGCTCATGTGTGAGTTTCATGATTGAGAATGTAGGATTGGAGTTTAGCCTGTCAATCTGGAGGTAGCCAATGAGATCTCTGTGTGGGCATAGCTTTCTCCTGAGCCTTCTGGGAAATCTCACAATATTTCCCTTGCTGAGATGAGAGACCATCTTTCCAATTGTTGAGAGTCACTCAACTGACAAGATAAGACGGAAGCATCCGAGGAACTGGAGGAGCCAGAGGAGAAGCCACACAGCCTTACCCTGATGGAACCAGACCTCTAAAACTAGAGAAGCCATGTGGACACCCTTGCCAATGCTGAATTGCTTCTACCGCCATTGGATGCTGTTGATGGACCCTGCGCCCTGGAAGTGAGGATCCATCCTGCCAACGTCAGGATGCTTTGACTGCATGTGCTTCGCGAGTCAGAAGGAGACTTTATAGACTAGTACCGGACATATGTGCTAATGTTGCCTTTATGCCCTTGGACTCGACTGGGTTGGGTTGCTTTCCCAATGTTCCATTCCTCTTGTATATATACCTTTCCCTTATATCCATATGTGTGTTAAAAAATGTGTTTCTCTAGTCTACCCATGCTAACACAAATACTATGCTTTTAAATTCTAGGGTTGTGTTTAGGTTACATTTAGAATTGTTTAGTCTACATGGTAAAGTGTATATATATATATATATATATATATCATGCAAATGGACTACAGCTGTCATCCTTGATTATATTGCAATGTAAAGGTAGGAACAATAAGAATACTCATGGCTGTACAAATGTACTCTCCAGGATTTCATTTTAATTGACTCCACAATAAATACCCATTGAAGCAGCCAACATTCAAGAAATCAAGTGACATATGGTACTGGAGAAATGAACTGTAAAATACTGTTTTGAAGTGTTAAAGAGCAAAGATATGAGGAGGACTAAAGTGCGACTGACCTAAGTCATAGTACTTATAATCACTTCATGCATTTGAAAGATTGGCAATAAGTAAGCATTGGACTGCAAACTACAAGGTCAGCAGTTTGCAATCACCAGCTTTTCTTCAGGAGAAAGATGGGGCTTTGTATTTCAGTATAGAGTTACAGACTCAGAAACCCATAGGAGAGGTTTAACCCATAGGAGAGGTGTCCTATAGGGTCACTTGAGTTGGAACTAATTTGATGGCAGTAAATTTTGTGAAGAAGATTCATTTGAATTATGGTATTGACAAAGAATATTGAAAATACCACAGGGTTTCATAATATTAAACAAATCTGTATTGGAAGAAGTACAACTGGAATACTCTTTAACAATTAGGATCTTGAAACTTCATCTTACATACTTTGGATTTGTTGTTAGAAGTCTGTGAAAAGGAAGCGTTCCTCAATGAGTTGAACTGATGCAGTGACTGTAACGGAAGACCCTCAATGTGAGGGATTGATACAGAAGTTGCAACAATGGGCTAAAACGAGAATTATTGTGAGGATGCCACAGGACTGGACCTCGTTTTGTGCTGCCATACATAGCGTCACTATGAGTCAGAATGAACTGGGCAACACTTAGCAACAATGTGGTATGGAATACGTATCATCACTTAACTCTGATTACTGACATTTAGATTTTCCAACATTATTTGAGGATGATACTACTTCTCCACTGAGTTGCCTTTTTATGTTTGTCAAAAATAAGTTGACTATGTATGGTTTTTCTTCTAGACTCTGTTCTACTGATCCACTAGCCAATCTTTATGTCAATATTGATATCAGAAGCTTTTTAATAAGACTTGAAATTGGATATCATTTGCACTCCAACTTTATTTTTCTCTTTGAGTTTTCATCTTCATTAAATATCTCACCATGTCAATAATTGACATAAATGTTCACCTAAGATAGCATGAACTTGTAATTTTATTTTTGTTTACAAAAAGCTTTTTATTGTGAACTTAGTAAAGGGTTTACAGGGTAGAGCATAAATTTTACATTCAACATATTAATACACATATTGTTTCATCCATTGCAAGTCACTTATATTTTAAAGGATAATCTAGACCATGTCATTCTCTCCTTCAACCTTCAATGTCAATCTCTTGTATTTACATAGCAGTTTTAAAATAGAGGGCTGTCAGGATGTCAGGACATTGGATGTTATTCACTCTCTTTGAATTCATTCAATATTATTCTCTTATCTCATTTCTGCTCAAGGTTTTCTCCATCCTACTTTCTCTGCCTGGAAAGCTTTTCCCCAGAATTCCATAACTTGCATCTTTCAAATTTTCATTCAAATTTCTACTTAAGTGTCCCCTTTAGCCAGACTTTTCTGATCCCTTTTATTTTTTGACCACATCATGGAGTGCCTTTTTTGTCATCACAGCTACCTCATCTTGTTTAGGTTCTACCTGACATAACACTGAAAGTAATATATATATATATGTTTGTGTATGTGGTGTGTGTATGTATATGTGTGTGTATTTACTTCCTCAAAATTTGTTCCTTGCTATACATTAAGAACATAATCAGGGAAGGAACTTTGTGTCTCTATATCCCCCCTGTTTTGTTCTCAGAAGTTAAGACAATAGCTGTTACATAGTGGTTGTTCAAAAAGTAAACGTTTTAAATTCAGTCCTTAGTATATTGCTTGGTGAGTCGAAGAGAGTGTAAAAAAGGATTTACCTAGCATACCTGTCCCTAAAAAGTTCTGTTTACAAGATTGACTCTTCACTAGCACCAGAACGTAGAACTTTAAAAGGGTTCCTACAATCTGCAGAATCATTGAGTGGTTCACTCTGTCTAGACTAAATACACCATATAGATTCTGCTGAGCACCTGTTTTCCTATGGAAACCTTCAATTTTGAGATCCGGTACATAGTGGGTTTCTCTGATCAGGCTTGTAATAAAAACCCTGGGCATTGACTGTCTAAGAAACGTCCCTGTTTGACAATGTGGCATGGGAGTTGTCACAACTTCATGCTGGAGAAAGTAAGCATATTCTCTATGTAACATCATCAGGAATGATTCTTGAAATCTTTCACGGTTTCCCTATGGAGTTCACCCATGGGTCTTGCACTTTTGCTGATTATATGTGTATCCTCCCACAGTAGTAAAATGCAGCTCTAACTAGGACATCATGTGGGATTCTGTGCATCTACCTAGTAAGTCACCACACCTAGACATGGCCTTGGAGACTTCAGACCCAACAAGAAAACCTTAAAAAAAATGAGCCAAATGGTCAATATCAAGGAGTCATTCTAGAAAGAGACACAAGCTGTGGCACAGGAGCAGCTCTGTAGTCCCTAGGATGTCTCGGTGATGCATAATTAGCCCCAAGTCTGAGTTCATCTAGAATACTGGTCATGGGAAGAGGAAAAGTCTAATTCATAGCATTGCTATAAGGACTGTGTTAATTCATGTAAAATGAGTATTTTACATAGGAGCTCATTATTATTTCAGAACCACTACGTGCTAGGTAACACCAACTGAGGAAACTGCAAAGTTAGAGTTGCTCAACTTGAGTTTTCTGTGCATCTTAAATGGGGAACCCCAATTGAATCAGAGTCCAGAACACCTCAGTTTTATTGTTTTAGAGAATGTGCAATGAAACCTAGACTTAGAGTAAATAGCTAATGCCAGTGCAGTGAGTTGTCTTTGTGGGGAACATTACAGAAGACTGACATTTTTAGCCTTTCAGGAATCTAAACTCTTTTATGTTGAACTATTTTAAGAATCAATCTAGTGACGCATGCTTCCTCCACTAGGTCTCAACCCCATTCATTCATCCTTTCTTACTCTCACTTTTGACTTCCCAGAATGGGCTGTGGCTTCTTCCTTCTATTTGCATTCCAATGATTTAAACTTTATCCTTTGTATAAACCCAAACTACCATCAAGTCAATTTCAGCTCATAGGTTTGAAAATCATAGGTTGAGTAGAACTGGCTTGTAAGGCTTCCAGGACTGTAAATATTTGCTATACAGGATGCTACACTGCTGGTGGACTTAAACCACCAAATTTTCTGTTAGTAAACAAATGCTTAACGACTGTGTCACCAGGGCTTCTAAAACTTTCATGTTAAGGTTCATCTAAGAATTAAAGAGGACAGCATGCAGTATGGTGATATTGCTGAATTCTGACAGTGGACAATTTTGTTAATTAGATGTCTGGTGTCAGAGCACCTTGGACACTTTGTAGGACCCCAGCAAGTAATACTTAGTGATTTAATTTTTTTTCTTGCCGAGATAAGTGAGAAATCTATACTAGGGTAGCAGAACTCAGATCAAAGAGTCCTGGATCATTAAGTAGCTGTAGAGAGGACACATGAAAACCGTCCAGAACTGGAAGAGATCTGTATGAGTAAAACATACAATTAAGGTTTGATATATAGTCTGTATCAGAGACAGCTAATAAACTTGTTTTGCTCTGTCCTCTAGTCCCTCTTTGACTTTGTTATACCAATTCCACAGAGTTAGTTTTCACTCATGCCAGCCTGTGTGTGTTACAGTAGCATTGTGTTCCATAGGATTTTCAATGGAAGTGGTCTTTTGGAAATAGATCTCCAGACCTTTCTTTCCAAGTGCCTCTGTGTGTAATTGAACCTGTAACCCTTTGGCTAGTAGCTGAATACATTAACCATTTGCACTATGTAGGGAATTGTAAACCATGCTAACTATCCAAATATCATTCAGTTGTCAAATGTTAGTCATTTTAAGCAAATTTTCAATTAACCCCATGACCATAAACATACTTGGAAGGGATTTTGTAGTGGGGAAAGCAAGAAGCATCTTTTATTTAGTTAGTATTAAAAATGTTTAAAAGTCACAGATTATATTTTCATAGTATCATGAATGACTGAGCACTTAATTATCCCACCAAACAATTGCATTTTTTAAAAATCAGGCAAAGCCCCCAGTAATGTCACAATGCTATCAAAAGAAGCTCTCTCTCTCCACCATTTGTCCAGACTTCTAATTCATCCATCATCTGTACACATTATCTGTCCATCACCCATCGAAAGTGGGAAAAAGTGCTATCACCAAATCCAGTTCCTCTTTTTTAATGTCTTTGTTCTTTGACAATTTTTCAAGGCACTCCTTTTCAAATGCTAACAACCATAGATTCGTTTTAATAGCCTCCCTCATTAATTGTCTGACCAGAGTAAAAATACATCTTGGGAGACAGATTTTACTTCCCCAGACCTCAGATAATGTCAAGGCCCTGTGCAGTATCTGTTGAACTCAGCCATCCTCAGCACACAACTGCTCTTTCTGCAGTATTTCACTCTGTTCTTATAGTAACCATAATGTTGGTATGTCAATCTTGACATTTCAGTTAGTAGGCAGTGCACTTTTCTATAAGGTAAAGGATTATTAAAAGAATGTAAGGGGAAACACAGAATTATCAGCAGTGCCATTTACATATACTCCATCAAAAAGTGAGCAAAAATCTGTCATGGAAGGTTGAAGTGCCCTCTGGCTAGCGGTGAAAGCAGAGAAAGCAGCAAAAGTAGTAAACTAGATGGCTCCTTAAGGCCCTACTCATTCCAGGAGCTATAAACTATCATTTTTCAGGGCTCAAAATAGCATTTCAGATAACCTCTTTATATATAAGGAAACCAGGGCCCACCTGAGGTAGTGTGAGCTATTCAAAGTCACATCATTGCTATGGTGAGTTGTAGTCCTTATTTAGTTCAAACATATTACCAGGAATCACTTACTTTATGCCAAGCTGGGGCTATCATGGCAAATCACATCAAGATTCTTTCTGGCCACTGGAGTTCACATCTGATTTTCCTTTATGACTCTGTTTATGTCACAGTAAGTTGATTCAAATTTGGAAGTGGTATTAGCAGTGCATCATTTTTCATTTTGAGATGAAAGATTGACCCAAAACTTTGTTGTTTTTATAAAAGCATTTTTATTACAGCAAAATACATGTAACAAAATATTTGACATTTCTATCCAGTCTTATCTGTTCAGGTGAATGAAATTACTATGTTCACCATGTTGTACAACACTCACTATTATTAATTTCCAATTTTTTACTATTCTTATAATAGAAACTTATTCTTAGGTACAATTTTGTTAGTTCCAACTCACAGCAACTCGATGCACAACAGAATGAAACCCTCCAAGCCCTGAACCATCCTCAGAACTCGCTTGCTTTGACCCATGTTTCAGGACTGTGTCAGTTCATATCCTTGATGGTCTTCCTCTTTTACATTAACTTTCAGTAATTTCTCCAGGGCCTAGTCATTCCTGATCACATATTGAAAGTACATGAGATGAAGTCCCGTTGCCCTCATTTCTAAGAAGTATCTGGCTGTACTTCCACAAAAGATTTGTTTATTCTTCTGGAAGTCCATGGTACTTTCAATGTTCTTCAAAGACAACATAATTCAAATGCTTCAATTCTTCTTTGGTGTTCCCTATAAATTGTCCAACTTTCATGTGCATATGAAGTGATTGAAAACACCATGGTTTCACACTAGTCCTTATTTTATTCATCAAATACTTTAATATTCCAGCAACTTGAGGCTGGAATTTTTGTGTCAGCTCTCTCAGTCTAACATATAATGAGTGTGTTCTTTTGATTTTTATACATTTCCTTTTAATATTTACATTGTCTTCTCAAGCTGTCCCTTGAAATGTTCTATTTGGGTCTTTTACTTTGACATTTCTTCCACTTGTTTTACTCAGTAGCCATGATCAGGAACAGGCTTCAGAGCTTCTCTTGATACCCACTTTGGTCACATATAATGCTCTAGATATCGTACCACATTCCATGTGGTCTTCTAGATCAGTGATCTGCATGTTAAATCTTCACTTCAGATGGTTTCTAAATTCAGATTGAGTCTACTCAAGATGATATTTTGACTTTACTTGATGTGTTTTAAATTTCTTTAGTATCAACCTTTACTTGAATATGTCAAATTTTCCCTTGACTGTGTCTTGACTTGATATTGATTGTCTCTGTTGTCTCTTCCCACAGATAATAGTCGATGTGATTAACCATGTATTCTATATGGTGAACTCTATGTGTATAATTGCTATTGATATTGTTTTTAAAGTTATTTGCAATGAAGAAATCGTTGATCTTGCAAAATTTTATTATGTGATTTTCAGCTGTCTTTCTACCACCCAGACCATATTTCCCAACTTGCTTCCAGTTTCCTTGTTTCAATCACAAGCAGTTATACTTGTTTGCATGTACATTTAATTCTAGACTGTAGAAAATGGAAGTATTCTTCAATTTATTCATCACTGGAATTAATAGTTGCTACATAAATTCAATTAATAATTATATAGACTAGTCTTTCTGATAGGTATGTGGATATTTGCCTATCAAGACCTTCAATATAGGTCTTGGGATATTCTTTTTGTCATTGAATGTTACACCATTCCTTGATATCATCTCAAGTATTATAAGCAATCTAGTTGTACAACTCAAAATAACGAATGTCAATAAATTCCAGCTTACTAATGTCTAAGATAGTAATCTTTTTTTCTTCCATTACATGTTTCACAACTTCCAGTGTCAGGCATACTTCTGAAATTCCACATTCTGATGATTAGTGGATGTTTGCACCTATTTCTCAGTTTGAACTATGCCTCATCTACTAATAAAGGTTCTGAAAACTTTGCCTCATCCATGTCACTAAGGCAACTGCTCTTCCTCAGTTGTATTTTGCATACCTTACAAACATGAGAGGCTTATATTCCAGCACTATATCTGACAATGTTCTGCTGTTATTCATATATTTCCAATGGCAAATATTGCTCAGACGATGGACCACCTAATTAATCCTCCCTTGTTTGTCTTAGTTTGGAAGCCCCAATGAAACCTTTGCATCAAGTGGTAGACATAGCATCACAACAAAAGGCAGTTGCCACAATACAACAAACAGTCAAATTGGTGGTGGTGACAGAATGAAACAGTAAAGAGAAAAACATCAGAGTTCAGAAAAGGGCACTGTTTCTTTTAGTAAGAACTTAGTCGCCTTTTCTGAACTCTAATATTTTTTCTCTAAAACTCATTTCCTTAGGTTAATCACTGAAACACCCTTGGTATTATTTATTAATGCCTAAGCTCTGGGAGGCAATAAAATGTAAATACTTTAGTGATTTGTTGTTTGATTTATTAAGTCATTTGTATAGATAAGAAAACCAAGGCTCAGAGAGCTTAAATTGAATTCCTAGCTACTCTTGGCTGATTTCCAAGTCTTTGCTACCCTCTTGGTAAACTAGTATTTTTATTCTAAATTTTTTGAAATACACGTTCTAGAAAATTATAATGAATAGATTATTTAGTTATGTTTTTAAATTACTTCTTCCCCAAGTTGACTTGCATTTTTTCTTATTAGAAACTCTGGTAAATATATTTCATGAAATATTCCCAGTAAAATTCAGTTGGCGCCAAGTCCTAGAAACTCATGTGAGACAAGCTATAGCTGTTCTCTATGTCAGTGGCTGAAATTTTGGAATTGTCTTGTCAGGCCTTTTTTCCAACCAACATACCTCTGAGAGGATTCAAACTTTTGACCTGCGGCTAGCAGTGAGTAGCTTAATCATTAGCACCATGCATGGTTGCTAATGGAAATCTAGGGGTATTTCATTCTTCTTAATTATAAAATGAATGGCTTCAAGATGGAAGCATTGGAAACTTAAGATTCTAAATTTCTGATTCAGAAATATTTTATAAGGGCTATTTATTATACCCCCAGTGAGTGAATTCTGAATGGTGTAATGAGATGTGTTGCTATGACACCAATTACTTCCATATTCAGTGTAATGAAATCACCATTTTTGCTCTTAAAAATTAATTCAATTTTATGGATATTAAATGTTTAAGTAGCTCCAGAAGCTAGAAAGAAAAATCACCTGATGAATAAAGCAAGCCAATGCCTGATTGTTTGCATATAAAGTGTTTGAAAAGTGCATTTTCAGAATTCAAAGCTTGACAGCATTTTTTATGGTGTGCAATGATAGAAGCTAATAAATAAATGATCTCTACATGGTTGTAGGTGAACTACAGAATGTAAAATTTGTGAGCGAGAAATTAAATTTACTTGAACATATTTTTTCTTGAACACTTAATTTTTAAATTAGTTTGTTTCTAATAATTTCATGCACACACCATTCACACTTCAAACATTTCAATAATCCAAGAAAATCCATAGGAGTTGTGCAATCACCACTACAATAAATTCCAGAATATTTCTTCTCTCTTGTAGTCATTGCTGTTAGCTCCCCATTTCCTGCCAACTTGCCTGTCACTGACTCAGCAGTTTAGGGTTTGTTGGTACATAGAGAAGCAGCCTGTGGAATGGTTCTAATCTGAGAAATTTCCTTTCATTCATATAGTAGCTAAGATAACATGAACTTAGTTGCTTGTGCACCAAATATGCTTTAATATCTTGTTAGTTGTAGTTAAGTCTCATGCATAGCAGAATGAAATGTTGCCTGGTCTTATGCTGCTTTCACGATTTGGGGTGTTGGGGTTGAGTCCATTGCTAATGTTTTATTTATTTCTTATTAAAGGTTTTCTTTGCCTTTCCCACCATTCCAGCAAGTGTGAGATTCAATTCCATCAACTGGTCTTTCCTGACCACTTGTCCAATATAAGCAAGATGGTCATCCTTGCTTCTGAAAAATGTCTGGTTTCATTTTATGTGGTAAATTTGAGACATAGGACAGTATAGGACATGACAAAATAATAATAATTTATAAATTATTGAGAATTCATGGGCGAAGGGAGAGTGGGGAGGAAGGGAAAATATGAGCAGCTGATACCAGGGGCTTAAGTGCAAAGAAAATGCTTTGAGATTGATGATGGCAACAAGTGTATAAATGTGTTTTGCATACAATGGATGGATATATGGATTGTGATGGGAGTTATGTGAGTCCACAATAAAATTATTACAAAATTGACTTTTTAATTTATGCAATTAAATGTATGTTGACGAATATTTATCATTTATCACAATCAAGATATAGGCTTTCTATCACCTCCAAAAATTCCTTTTGGAGTTAATTTTCCTCCATCTCTAGCACCAGATAACTACCATTCATATTTCTGTATCTACAATTTTTGCCTTGACCAGAATGTTATATTAATAGAATCATACAGTCTATAGCTTTTCTCTCTTCCCTCTTTACCTTATCATGAATTTTTAACATTTACTTGTGTTGTTGTACATACATTTGTTATTGTTGTTGAACCTATCCCATTTTAGAAATGGACCACGATATAAAGGGGCCTTCAAAATGTTAGTGGGGTTGCTGAGCTCCAGTGGTATAGTGGTTGTGTGCGGGACTGCAGCCCACAGGGTTGGCAGTTCAAGTCTAGCAGCAGCTCTCCAGGAGCAAGGCTGGCCCTTCTATTCCCACCAGGGGTCAGTGACACACACACACACTCACACACACACAAAGGTTTGTGGGAAAATTCCATGCCCTTTTTAATTGCATGTTTCCATGCATTTTGAAACTTGCTTTTTTTTTGACATCACTGCCCTCTGGTGGTTGTGGCAGCTGCCTAGCCTTGCTGCTGCTGGATTTGAACCGTCAAGCCAGTGGGCTACAGTCCCACACTCAAACACTGTGCCACCAGGGCTCAACCCCACTAATTACTTTTATAAATAAAATGCACTTGACCTAAGTTATGGTTAAGATATGACCTTTCACTCATGTCATGTGTATATTACAGTTGGCCTAGACATTGATTTGGACCATTTGTTCTATAACTGTGAGAAAATAAATTCAAATTATTTAAAACCATTCATGTATGGCATCTCTGTGATAACAACATGAACCATTTATGACAGGGGTTAGAGAAATCTTCCTGGAAGAGATAAGGTTTCATTGGGACTTTCATCTGTGCTAAAAATGTCAGTAAGTGGTTGAAAGTGGGGTGAATATTTCTCCCAGGAAAAAAATAAATATTGCAAACAATGAATGTAAGAAGCAGTAGACGTCCCAAACTTGAAGGTGGGTATAGAAATTGATCTTCCTTCCTGCTATAATAGGTGCCCACTTGCTGAACTTTTGTTGGTCGCAGTTGTTGTGGGTGATGTATACTATACAGCTAATTAAAATTCATAGTGTGGTAGTCACATAATCCCCTGCCAACTTGAGGATATTAAGAGCAAATGAATACAGTCAGTAAGGTCTCAGCCTGATGAAGCCCCCTTGTGAATATGGCTTTCTCATGAGGATTCTGGAAACTTCCCCTCTCTGCTTTCATCTTCCTGTTGATAAGCCATGTGAAGACTTGCTGAGACCTGCAAGAGCTTTCTTTCTCTGCTTCACCTTCCTGTTGAAGAGACACTCTCAGAGAACTGGAGAAGTCAGGTAGAACCTTTACCACCACTGAGATGCTTCCACCACCTCCAGAGTCACGAGACTCGGCACCCACTGGCCTGTGATCTTCCTGCATTTTGCATCATTGCATGTGCTACATGAGTCTGAAGAGGGACTTTTGGACTATTCTCAGATTTATGGGCTAATATCAGACTTATGGATTTGATCTGGCTTGGATTGTGATGTTTTCTTTCTCTTTTCTTTTCTATTCTTTTCTTTTTGTGGCATCACTGCACAGGTGCCTTGCTCCTAGAGAGCTGCTGTTAGTTTTGAACTGTCAATCCTGTGGCAGTAATGTGTTTATGTTAATTTTATGATTGAAATGTAGGGGTGGAGTCTAGCCTGTTAACCTGGAGATAGCCATTGAGTAGCCAAAGAGGCCTCCATGTGGGCATGGCTTTCTCTTAAGACTTCTGGGAAATCTCGTGATATTTCCCTCATGAAGATGACAAGCTATCTTCCCCAGTTGTTGGGAGTTAGTCTGAGAGACAATGAATCATGGACAAGACAAGATGGCAGCATCTGAGAAGCTGGAGGAACCAGCAGAGAGAACACATGGCTTTGCCCTGATGGAGCCAGACCTCTGAAGCTGGGGCGGCCACATGGAGACCTCTGCCAGCAATGAGTTGCTTCTGCTGTTGATTGACCCTGAGCCCTGGAAGCGAGGAGTCATGTGGAGAGCCCTGCCAGCTCCAGGATTCTTCACCCACTGACCTGTGACTTTGTGAGTCAGAGGGAGACTACAGACTGATTTCGGACATATGGGTTAGTATCAGACTTGTGACTTTAAAATGGACTGGGCTCAATGTCCTGTTCCTCTTGTATATAAACCCTTTCCTTATATCTATATGCATGGCTATGGAATTTGTTCCTCTAATCTACCCGGACTAACACAAATCCTGTGGACTACGGTCCCACACACAACCACTATGCCACCAGGGCTCCACCAATGTTTTCTTAAGAAAAAATTACTCTTTGATATAAATCTCTTTCTCACATGAGGATCCCTGGATATGTTTCTTTAGTAAACTTGGCCTAACACACTTGGAAACTTGTATGAAAGAGTAGATCTGTCCCATAGAATTTCTTTATTTTTCTTTCTTAAATCATTTTATTGGGTGCTCATACAACTCTTATCACAAGCCTCACATACGTCCTCTGTGCTAAGCACGTTTGTGCACTTGCTGCCATCACCATTCTCAAAGCATTTTCTTTCTACTTGAACACTTGGTATCAATTCCTCATTTTTCCCCTCCCTCCCCAATATGCCTTCCCTCCTCAACCCTTGATAATTTATAAATTATTATTATTTTGCCATATCTTACACTGTCTGATGTCTCAATTCACCCACTTTTCTGAAGGTTATATGTAGATCCTTGTAATCGGTTCCCCCTTTCTACCCCACTTTGTCCATTGGATTCCTTAGGAAGGAAATTGTAGTATCTTTTTTCTTACAGAGTCACTGGTGGGTTTGAACCAAATGATTCAAGTTGTTTCCAAAGATGTTACATTCAATTTGACTATGTTATTGACTGCTTTCCTGTTTTATTGATGGTGATTGTATGCTGTAAAATATGAGGTAGCATACCACATGGCGGTAAAGTTCTTCATAAATTGAGTAAGTAAAGCCATGTATAGTGGTTGTTCTATAAATATTAATAGTACTGAATAAATTAAGAAAATAAGAAGGATATTGCCTTTCTTCCATTTACAGGTCAGTTTTGAGAGATCATGTTAATTACAAATTAAATCATTGAATAAGTTTATTTACATTTTTATTATAATTGCTTTAATAATCATTATTAGAACTTTGTTGTTCTAATTTTAATAATATGAAACAATTTAATATGTTGGTATATTTGTCCAGATTAAATGTAGATGGGTACTTTGTGTAAAAGAGGTGAAGTATTGGAAATTGCGTGTTTACCAAATTCTTTGAATAGTTTTAGAAGCAGCAATGAGGGAGCTCAGCCATTATCTGAAGGTCAGGGGGCTGTTGTTTCAATTGCTACCAAAGCTATTCCTCCCATTACCCAGTAGATAACAAACGGTAGACACATTGTATTCAATCCCTGCTTGCTTCTTTGCCTCAGAAGCCTCTAACAAATGTCTACCCCTCAATTTACCTCCCAAGTCTCCTGTGAACCTTTCTCACTAAACAGAACCGAATTTGTACCTGTACTCATGGATCTTAGAAGGTCTCAGAAAGACAGAGATGTTAACTTCTTTCCTTATGGTTTAGAACAGGTGAGTATAGCTACCAAATATAATTGATGACATTTAGTTCAACTATTGCATTTACTTGTGTGGTTCTATCATTTCTCCTCACAAAATAGTACTGAAAAATATATATTGAAGAAATTTTTATTATTCTTATTATTTTAAATATGGCAATCATTCATTCACATTGGAATGCAATTTTATTTAAGCTAATATTATAACCATCAAGTATAGTGGATGACAGCATCTGACTGTCGATAGTTGCTCTTGAGGCATCTCCAATTCATGTGGGTCTTATGTAGAACATAATGAAACATTAGGGGATCTTGCACCATCCTCATGGTTGTTAGTAGATGTGAGAACAGTGTAACAGCTCTTTTGTTGCTACATGTCACTGAGAGCATGTCTGATAACATTCTTATAAGAATATAACTATTTCTGGAGTGACTATAAAAATTATATTCTATGAAGTGGTTTTAAAAAATTTGCAGAGATGGAATCCAAAGATGGTGGAATTTTTCCATGAAATTTCTGAGGTCTCCTGGATAGTGTGCTATATTCAGGATGTTGCCTTTCACACATCTTTGCTGCAAATCTCCCAAACAATTTTAAGTTAAGAATTTATGCAATATGGACATTTACTGATGATTCAGTTGTAAGATGGGGAAGAGTGTTTGTAGTACATACCAGTGTGTAAGATCTCTCCTTTCCCAATCATAGTTCCTATTCCAAGTGTAATGACACCAGGATTTCTAAGAAACCCTCTTTGGGGTATAAAGAAATTGTGCTACCAAGGTTATTTTCCTTATATGATTCAGCTAATATAAAAACAATATTTGGCAGAATTGCTACCATTAATTATTCCTGTATCATGGTCCATTTCCAAGAAGGTTGATAAGTAGTATTTGTTTTCTTTTTTTCCTGCTCACTCTATATGACTTTTTAAAAATAACGGGACTTTCTCTTCTTTTGCTTATTTATTCATTTTTATTAAAAGATCATTTCATTGGGAAATCTTACCTCTTGTATCACAATTCATACATTACTCTAATGTGTCAACCACATTTGCACATATACCGTCTTTGTCATTTTAAAAGTATCCTCTTTACACGTGAGCCCCTAATATCACTTCTCCATTTCTTTTTTATTTTTGTTTTTGTTTTTTTTTTGGGGGGGCATCACTTCCCTCTGGTGGTGGGAGTAGGAGGACCACCCTTTGCTACTGTGGAGCCACTGCTGGACAGCTCTCCATTTCTAACACCTCCTTCCCCATGCACCCTTCCTCACGAACCATTAATGAACTATATATTACTTTTTCCATATCTTACATCATCTTCCTTCACCCTTCACCATCATTTGTCGCCCTGGTGGTGGTGGTGGGGGGGGGGGGTTATAAATGGATCCTTGGGATTGTTTCTCCTTTTCTTTCCCCATGCTCCTCTAATCCTCCTGGTATCTCTACTCTCCTTGTTAGCACAGAGGAGGTTATCTCTCCTGGATTCCCTGTGTTGCAGGTTCTTTTCTGTAGTAGTGTGCATACTCTGGTCTAATCCAGTTTGTAAGGTAGAATTGAAGTTCCTGATAGTGGGGGAAAGGAAGCACCAAAAAGCAAGAGGAAAGTTGTGTTTCATTGGTGCTATACTGCACACTGACTGGCTCATTTCTTCACTATGACACCTCTGTGAGAGGATGTCCAATTGTGTACAGCTGGGCATTGAGTCTCCACTCCATTACATCCAAGCTCTCCCCTGCCCCATTAACCTTGGATATGGTTTTATTCTAGTTCTTAGATGCCTGATACCTGATCACACTGAAAACTTAGGATCACACAGGCTGCTGTGCTTCTTCCATATGGGCTTTGTTGTTTATGAGCTAGATGGCTGTTTGTTTATCTATAAGCCCTTAAGAGCCGAGATGCTATGGTAGCTGGGCAACATGAGCTTTCTTTACCACATTTGCTTAAGCATCCATTTTGTCTTCGACAACTGAGCCGGGTAGGTGAACATCACAGAATGCCAGATTGTTTGAACAAAGTGTTCTTGTGTTAATGGAGCACTTTGTGTTGAAGTCCAATGTTCATCTGCAAACTTAAATATTAGCATATAGACATGAGTACTCAGTTCTATTCCTCTCTCATTATATATATATATATATTTGCATATGTATATACATACATTTAGACCTCTATTTATGTCCTTTGCTTCCTGGTTCTTTCCTATATTTCCCTTTTCTTCCCTCTTGTCCCAACATCATGTTCAACCTTCATTCAGGTTTAGTAATTCCTGCTGCTACATTGTCCTTGAGCAAACCCCACTAGGCATCTTACAAATTTCCTTTTATTGACTTTAGTTCACTCGTTATTCTCTTGTCTCTAGATTGGTACCCTAAACCCTTCTTTTTTCCCATCTCCCCTTCTCCTTTATCTCCCTGGAACCACTGGTCCCATGGTTTTCATCTCTGAATTGTTTATCCCACCTATTTTATCTAGATAGACACGAAGATTAATAAGTGCAAAAAACAGACAAAGCCAAAATAAAGCACCAATGGAAATCAAAACCACCAAAACATTAACAACAGCAGAAAATAAGAAAAAAATAACAATAACAAAAAGAAACCAACTGACAAAATTGGAAAAAGCCTGTTTGTTTGCCTTTATGAGTGTTCTCCAATTGAGACTGATAGAGTGCTGCACTCTGCCTCCAAAGTCTAATTTTGGTATTCCTCTGGGGTTTAATCAGTCTGCTCCACCTGCTGCTCTGCTGCATACACTTAGTGCCACCTCCCAGCATGATGGGATCAGACCATGCTCTATCCCCCACAGCATCATGGTTCAGTGAGGGATGCTGTGTCCTGTGGTGAGGCCAGCCCTACAGTCCTCTCCATCGTTGTCTGCTCTGAGCAGGAACATTGTCCTTGAGGCTTAGTGGGCCAGGATGTCCTCTCCTCCCTCTATAACCTTTTGCATTTCTCCAGTGTGCTCAAATCTGATGTGCCTCTCTCCTCAAGCTATAGCCCCATAGCTGCCCTCTGAATTGCATTCTTCTGAGGGTTGAAGGGTGTCCACATAGTTGAGAGTGAAACTGACCCCCACAGACCTCATTACTAGTACATCCTGGAGTGTTGTATTCATGCCTTGGTGCATTAGGTTGAAACCTGGCCTCTCTACCCTTCCCCTGTGGAGATATAAACAATATGATTCCTTTGGGTAGAGTAGTGTTCTAATCCCTGTCACCCATTTTTTTAAAATACTTTTATTGGGGGCTATTATATATCATCACAATCCATATATTCCTCCCTTGTGTGAAGCACATTTGTACATAAGCTACCATCATCATTTCAAAGATTTCTCTTCCCACTTAAGCCCCTGATATCAGCTCCCAATTTCTTTGCTTTTTTTTCTTTCCCTCTTTTCTTTAGTTGGTTCCCATATGTATCCCTGGATTGGGTTGTGCCCCTGCCATACTTGCTGGACTTCATGTCAGGGATATATATATATATATATATATATATATATATATATATATATATATATATATTAGCTTTTCCATTATGCCTGAATTATTTTAAGCTCACTTCACTGGACTCATGTTGTACTTGTTCTCTTGCGCTCAACTTACTTCACTTAGCATTTCTTCCAGTTCTTCCTATGCTGCAATGTGCTTCATGCATTCATCACTGCATTTAGGGATAAAGCAGAGTTTTTTTTTTATCCATTCTTCTGTTGATGGAATTTTGAGTTGCTTCCAACTCCTTGCAATTATGAAGAGTGCCACGATGAACATTGGAGCACGGGTGTATGGTTGTGATTTGTTTCTAGCCTTTTCTGGCTATATGCACAGTAAGGGGATTTCTGAGTCGTATGAAAGCTCAGTCTCCATCTGTTTTAGATATCATCAAATCAATTTCCATAATGGCTGTCCATACACACAGGTTCACCCACACTAGACGAAAGTTCCTATCTCACCACAGCCCCGGTAATACATGTCACTTTCTTATTCTTTTGAATTGGACTATCTTTGAGGGTGTTAGGTGGCATCTCATAGTTGTTTTAATTTGCATTTCTCTTATGACTAATGATTGGGAGCATTTTCTTATATGTTTATTGCCCACTCATATTTATGCATGAAGTGAGGTATGGGTCTTACTTCATTTTTCTTCAGGTAGCTAGACATTTTTTTTCCAGCAACATATATGGAAGAGGGCATCTATTTCCCATTTGATATTTTTGGACCCTTATTAAAAAAATCAGTTGCCTGTATGCTGATGTTTTTATTTCTGGGTCTTCAGCTGTTTTCCATTGGATTGACTATCTGTTGCTATACTGGTACCATACTGTTTGGACCACTGTGACATGTACAGTACTGTCATAGAGGACAGGGTGGAGCTCTCACTACTGGGTGGGTGTAGTTGCCCTAGGAAGAGTGTAGGGGCTGGAAACCAGCAGTGACATGTGGAAGGAAAGATAGAGAAAGGAGAGAAATAGAAAAGAAGAAAAAAAAAAGAATAAAGACAAAGAGAAAGAAGGGGGAAAACTTGCTTGCTAAGGGAAATACTGCTTGCTAAGATGGATTATGATGGAAAGAAGAAAGAGAGAAGAAAAAATAAAGAATAAACAGCTCATTGCCTGAACGTGAGGCTGGAGAGTTTTAAATCCTGCCTCAAGATGGCAGGTTGGTGCACTCTTATTATGCAGTGTCCTAGCAGTGCTGCGAGGAAATGCACTTGTTGGCAAAATCATCTTAGAGGCCAGACTGAGGTTTCCTTAGCACCACAGAGCATGATAGAGGGCTGTCACAGCTGCCTTATATGGTGTGAAGCACTTCCCCAGAGGGCAGTCTGGAGTTCCCCCTGTTATTTGGGTTGAATTGCCGTAGGCAGAGGATAGTGGTTCAGAAGTCAGCAATGATGTCTGAAAGGAAAGAGAGACAGATAAAAAGAAAATGAGAGAAAAAGAAGATAAAACAAAATAATACTGGACTTGATGAGACCAACTGTTGTGGGAAAGATAGAAGAGCCAAAGAATAAAAGAAGGAAAAGAGTGTTAAGTGTGCTTTAAGATAACTGAGGCTTGATTGCCTGACCATGGGGCTGGAGAAGTTCCAATGCTACTGCAAGGTAGCAGGGTGGTGTGCCCACTTGGTGGAGGGTACCACAGATGCGGGGTGGAATTAACCTCAAAGGCAAGGGCAAGATCATAGCAGAACCTAGATAGCGGTTCCCACCACAGTTTTGAGTGCTGGATTTCATTGGTATAGCTACCTTGTACAATGTGCTGCACTGCAGCAGAGTGGGGGTGTTTCCTTAGGCCCGTGTAGGTCCCCAGGATAGGCAGGACCTTGTAGCTGTGTGTTGGATCACTGAGAATGGAGCTGGGATTTTTGTCTTAGCTTGTGGTAGTATTGCTGGTGCCCTCCCTATGAGCTCAGAAGTTTTTGTTTGTTTTCTCCATGGCCAGCTGAAATTGAACTGACTTCTTCTGAAACTGAGGCTTGTTCCAAGGGGTCTTTGCTATGGTGAAAGCCTCTGGACTCTGTTGGTAATCTCTGGCCTTTCTTAGCTCTGGTTCCTTAATTATACTAATATATCCTAAAGGAGTTGTTCTACCTGTTGCCTTGGGGTTAAACAATGAGCCTGGAATTTGCAGTTTTTACCAAAAAAAAATATTTTTCTCTTTTTTTTTATATTGGGCTTATGAGTGCCCTCATTTGAGGGATATCACTGAGTTCTGTAAATTATGAACAGTTTTCTTCATTAATTTCTATGAAATATTACCAGGGACCCCCTGTACAAGTTTCTTTCTTATAGCCAGATGTAGTCTCAACTTCATACTATTTCAAAAGTAATTATACCATATACATATCCAAATTTGAGCACTTACCTTGTGCTAGTGTTTTATAAGCATTGTTTATGATCCTTTAAAACTTGCAAGATGGATTATATGCACATCAAGCACAAACACCATGCATCAGCCTGTGGTGATTTGGTTTAGCTACGAAGTTGAATAGCTTTGAGTGGAACTTCCATGCTAAGATAGGCCAGGGAAAAGAACGGTGATTTATATATGAAATAGAAAGTAAATGCTTAGAAAATGATGAGAACACATATACAAATTCGCTTGATACAATTGATGTGTGTGGATTGTTATGAGTTCTAAGAGCTCCCAATAAAATTATCTTTAAAAAATAATAACAAAGAACTAAAATAAAAGCATTAAGGTAACAGAGATAAATAATATTACATATATAGTCCTGAAATACTTGTGATCTACCAATTGTAATGTAGGTAGACCCATAGACTGAATGGATGTGGATGGGTGAGTGGAATTATAACTACAAAATATATAGGGGATATTTGTATGTAAGTACCAATCTTTGTTGCAAAGACAGCAATGAATGTGGTGGAGCATACAGGGGACATAGTTTTGAAACCTTCTGAGACAGAGCAAGCATCACAGAGAATGAGTTTGCTGGGCCTGAGGACTTAGGTCCATAGTTTTAGAATACACAGGACATTTGGCATAACATAGTCCCCAAAGACAATGTTTTATATCCTACAGTGGTGAATACTAACTGGGGTATGAAAAGTTCATGAAAAGTCATCTAAAGTACATTTACAGGTTCGTCTCTTCCTATCTGGAGGAAAGAAGAATGATGAAAATGAAAAACACATAAAAACAGTTAGCCCAATGGATACATGGACTACAGAGGCATGATCTATGACTCAGAGAGAAGACAGTGTCTAGCTATCCCTATGAACTGCTCTAAAAGAAATTGGACCTGAATAAAGGCAAACCCCTTGCTGTTGAGTTAAATACGCATAGCCACCTTATAGGACAGCGTAGTCCGATGCTTAGAATTTCTGAGAGTGTAAATGTTTAGGAGAAAATTGCTACATCTTTCTCTTGTGGAGCTATCAGTGCATTTGAACCAATGCCAATGTGGTTAACAGAAAATGCTTAGCTTACTTTGCTACCAGAACTCCTTAATGCCCTGAATAGACTGAGAGAAAAATAGTAACAAAACTCCAAATCATAAGAGAGACCAACTCCAAATGATCAGATAGGGTTTGAAACCTTAGATATTATGCCCAGCAATCATTCTTCAGGTCTGGAAATGAACTAATCTCTGTAGCTCATCTTTCAGTCTTGTGTGGCCTGTAAAGGGAGCAATAACACTAGTGAGGAATGCATACCTTGCAACCATCAATCATTTGAGATTAAGGAGACAACATTTTGCACAAGGCAAACTCCAGAAGGATTCAGAGAGGAAAAAGAAGAAGTGGGAAAAGGAAACCAATGGAGGAGGGGAATGGCTGGTGTTGTATTGAGGGTTTGCAATAAAAAATGAAGTAAACTGTGCTTCAGTTGTTGAATCTAAAACTGATGCTCTCCTCTTTAAACCTTAACCTATTTCAAAATAAAAACTGCAAAAAATGATGTGACGCCTGTTGACCTCCTCGGTTCTCTCTCTATCAGACATACCCCACCCTTCATTCTTTTTTATGATCTTCTAACACAAATAGTTTCTGGCTTGGCACTCCACTTCTATGCTGTGTTCAAATCATTGGAATGGCCATAGGGAACTCACAGTGAGTTCTCACAAGGTGCTTTAGTGCATTTAAGAGATTATCTTAAGGCAGTATTAGTGAGAAGTTAAGGATACAGTCTTTGGTCAACAGCAAAATTTCTCCTCAGCCAATACAGTTGTCTCTCCATGGTTCTCATCTGCTCAATCACATGGTCCCTTGACCTTCACTTCTGTGAGCCAGGAAGCCAGCTCACTGCTGTGTTTCATAGTCTTGGTGCTTCTCCTCTATTGTATCTCAGGGTCTCCTTGCCTCTGTCTGTTGTGCCTCTGATCTTCAGACAGATATCTCAAATATGCTCTATTTCTGATGGTCCTAGAATTTCTCTCTGATTCCTAGATGGATTTTATAGAGGGGTGGATTTGAAGTATGACTTGTTTTTCAGCAGACCAAATTCCCAAGGGAAAAAAGGGTGTGACATGGCTCACACATTCTGCTAAAATCAAGACCTACTCTGACCTTAATCTTGCTCATTAACATAACAGAGCACAGGCATAGAGTCCTGAATTTATAAAATACCGCATAAGTAACTGGCAAAAGAGGTCATATTAATTGACTACATCTTAAAAACTCTTAAAAAACAGCAAACAAACAAACAAACAAAAGCTAGAATTCAATCCCACAGACAGAAGGGTTGGTAGCAGATAACAACATATATATATATATATATATATATATACACATATATATATATCCTCTGATATTATTCAAAACCAAGATCTTTGCTTATTCTTCTTAAATGCACTTTTCCTAGTGATAACTAGAATGCAGACCCTCAGTAGCTCAATTCGGTTTAATTAAAGAATATTTGGGTGAGAATGGCTACTTAACTTATGAGGTCACTTCAAATTGAAAATTCAAATTCCATTAATTAATTTATTCAGGATTTTCAACTGAGGACAGCTAATACTCAATCCAACTTTGAAGCTGGGCACAGGGCACAGTGTGACTACACAATTGACATGCTCATGAATGTGACTATAGATAAAGGTTTTGTGATACTCATTCCATCAGGTGTCATATGTACAATAGCAATGAAGCATCATTATTTCATTTGGAGGGATGAGGGAATTTAAATATAGTCTAGCATTCTTTTTTTAAAAAAAATCCTCAGGATTGGCAAATTTTTCTTTTCTGAAGGATAAGTTTTCAAATAGCCAAACTTAGCCTGCAACTAGTCTTGTCACTCATTTAAGAGGACAACCTGTGATTAGTAGTTTTGGCTTAAAACAAATTAACTGAAAAGAAATAAGCTTGATTTTCCTTATGAAGACCTTTGACTGAATATGTCTATTAAAAATGATCCAATGTTAAATATATGTCAAATAAGGTGCCAAAACTATTATAAAGCATGAATTTCTCTTAAAATAAGCAACTACAGTGAGAGCAAAGTTGATTTTGTCTGTGCCAGTCACAGAGAGCTCCAGTAGTGCAGGGGGGTAACACTTGGTTGCTTTTTACAGGTGTGTGGTTCTAACCACTGGCTGCTCTGTAGAAGAAAGGTGTGGCAGTTTGTTTTCACAAAGACCACAACCTAAAATCCCTTATAGAACAGTTCTACTCTGTCCCATAGGTCTCTATGCATTGGAATCAACTCTGTGGTATCCTGTATGATTTTGTCAGCCAACAG
This sequence comes from Nesogale talazaci, assembly GCA_004026705.1. Classification (NCBI taxonomy): domain Eukaryota; kingdom Metazoa; phylum Chordata; class Mammalia; order Afrosoricida; family Tenrecidae; genus Nesogale; species Nesogale talazaci. The sequence continues at coordinate 22,140 of PVJH01008172.1, read as the reverse complement.
TATATGTTTAAAAGAGGGTTGACACCATCAAGTCTGACTTTGGACACTTGATCAATTTTTAGTCTGATGCTTTAATTCCTCGCCAAGACTATAAGCTTTGATAATCAAATTTCACTGATTGGTTACTGGCAATATTGAAAAAAAATGAGTTCAGGAGCAAAGATGGAGGTTTTAATCTCAGGAATAATAAAATGGTAGAATTTGGAAGCATCATTCAAAGCCATCTGTGCCTTCAAGACTGTCTCTTTCTCACGAATGAGGCACCATGAAGATCGAATGAGAACCTGTTTGCTAATGCACCTTGTAAAGGGAAATATAAGATATGATATTGCCTATTCTTATTGTACAGAGAATAAAACCTACTTCTTTGGGCCTGACCATCAGTCTTCAGAAACTGTGTGCCTCAAGGTCAAGCTTTTACTGTTTGGGTTCTATTCAACAACTGCTGTGGCTCTTAGTTATAATCCAAATGCTATCTTTTTACCACTACAGTCGCAGGGCCCTGTTTATTTTCGGTGTGATGGATTGGACCTGCCTAATCTCTTGGCTTCCCTACTTTCTTCTCCTGAGTAAGAGGCTGAACAACTTACATTTATAGATTATGCCAGCTATGAACAAGGTGTGTGCTGGGAAAAAGAAATGAAGAATGGGCTCGGTGACTTGAAGGTTTATTTTCCCACCAGGCAGTGGAGAGCCATTTCTGTAACCAAGAAGGGTCCTCCAAAGTAGCCTGCCAGCTGTCATTTTTAATCATCCAGAGCAGCAGAGATTCTGGGCTCGCTTTAAATGACCCCAACCTTGCCAGCTAGGAAAGCATCACAAATAAATAAAGCATTGATTCAAGATATAGAAGAGTGATTTTACAGATTCAATGATTACACTAGGAGAAGCCTGTGCACAGAGGGAATGATTTAATGCAGCCTAGATTTTAATCTTTAAATTAATATAACATTCTCACACTCTTTAAATTTGAGTCAGTTGACACTGAAGTATTGTCTTTGAACTTTCATTCCACTATCTTAACAATTGTGAATAAACTCAAACGTGATATAAAAAGCAACAAAGTGCTGGGGACGTATTTGCCTTTCTTTCTTTTTTCGTTTTTGTTTTTTGGGCATCACTGCCCTCTGGTGGTGAGAGTAGGAAGCCCAGCCTTTGCTCCTGTGGAGCTGCTGCAGGAATTGAACCTCCATCCCAGTGGGCCGCAGTCCTGCGCACAACCACTATGCCACCGGGACTCAGTCCTTGCCTTTCTTTTTTAACTGAGTTAACAGTATCATAATTCCTAGGCTAAGAGAACATCAGACACACACGCACATATCCACACACATTCCAGCAGCCAAAAATGAACAAAGGCATATTCCTAGTCATTCAGTCCAGAGCCTGCTCATTTGTACAGGCTTCTCCTAGAACAATCCTTGCATTTGTAAGATTTTTCTATATCTTGAATCAATGCTTTTGTTTACTTACTTGTTTATTTTAATATAGGGTTTAGTCTTAATTTCAAATTTAGAGATAATGTCCGGAATGGTTGCTTTTCAGATATTTTATCTTTGTTATGAAGGATTCAAATGGCACTGAGTTGGAAATTTTAGTTTGGAGGATTTTATTCTTCATAGCCAACAACTGGCTGAATGTTCTTCTTATTCCAATCAGATGTCTCAGTCTATCTCTAAGGTTTTATTTCTCTTTGATTTCCCATACCAGTTTGCATCTTATCACTTCAGTTAATCAAATCCCCATAAATATAGAAAGCCTTTTTCTTTGACATAGCTGTCATTTAAAATACATAGTCTTCCTATCTACCTTCCATGAATAGCTTCCTCACTTCATGTTAGGGCTTAATTGAAATGTACCTTTTATTTTTCTCTGTTGGAACTCATCATTGAATTTACATTGCCCAATATTTGTGGACATACAATTTGTGGCCATGCTTAATTTGAACATGTACATTTTGCTAGACAGTTAAAAACCCCACCAATAAGGATTCTAAATCAATCAAAAATATCTACTTGCTGGTACTTAGAAAGCTATTTGGAAGCTGTCACAGGAAAGGATCCATGTGAAACAAGGGCTTTGCTGTTTGGGGGGCATTTTTGAATACAGGTAACTTTAAGGGTTCAAATCAAAATCAATCCATCAAGTCAATGCGGACTCATAGTGAACCTATCGGCAGAGAAGAACAGCCTTTGTGGTTTTCTGAAACTGGAACTCTTTACAGGTGTAGAAAACATCATGTTTCTCCTATGAAACGGCTGATGATTTTGCACCTTGAGGTTATCATCCCAACTCATAACCTACTATGCCACCAGGGCTCCTTAATGGGATTAAAGGGTGCCTAGAGCTGGCCTAACAAACAACCACTATTCTGGAGAATAGAAGTGCAAAATCAAATTACCAGCTGATCCCCACTATCTCTGTGCTAGGGGATGACTTCTCCTCACCTCTTCCAGTTTCCTGCGATGCCTGGAAATCTGTGGTGTTCCTTAGTTTGTAATCTGTGATGTTTCTTGCCTCTCCTTTTGAATTCTCATAGTCTTTTTTCTTTTGTCTGTGTCTGTTCTGTTCCCCTTAAAAAGATGGCACTCAAATTGGGTTAAGTTCCATCCTCATCCAGTCTGGCATCATGCTAATTGATAACATCTTCAAAGATCATATTTCTGAGCAAGATCATGTACACAGATACCAAGGATTATGGCTTGAACATATTTTTGGGGAGAGAGGATACAATTTAACCTGTACTATATCACTCTGCTTGTCAAAATTCTGGGCAAAGTTAACTGAGTACTCTGTTCAGAGTTTAAATTGAGGTGTTGGCCAGAGCTTCAGTCTCATGTTAGGGGCAGGGTCCTCTCCCAAATTCATAGGTTGTTGAGAAAATTCAGGTCCTTTTGAATTGCAGAACTCTAGCTTACCTGCTTTTTTAAAGGTAGCAGTTGAATCTCACTGATCTCAATGAGGACCATACTTTCACTGTGAATGGGCTCATCTGATTTTGTCAGTACACCAAGGATAATCTCTTTTTGATTTTTCCAAATCCAAAGTGTAGCTATAGCTATAAATTTCCTTTTATTGTACAAGGTAACATAAATGTGAGAGTGATATCCCTTCTTGTCCATCATATGTAAGAGCTTTGTGCATATTTCAGGGAGAGATTATAGAGAACATATACATCAGTGAATTTGGGGGACTAAGAACAGAATCTTGGAAGCTATATAGCCCTTTGTTTACCTGCTGCCCTTGGTCTTAAATATTTTTCAAGTGATATTTACACTCTTGATACCACAACGATTAAATAGGTCTAGAAATTAGTGTTCTTATAATACTGAATGGCTTCATAAAGATTTAAGACAATGTGTGTCACAGAAGAGTCCTGTATTGGTAGTGATCTGTGTACCAAGCATGCACAATAGATATATAAGACAAAACTTAGAGTCAACTAAGAATACACAAGTGTCTTAGATTGCTTCTTCATAAAACTTTAAATCATGTGTTGTGTCTTGTAAAGATTTTTGTAGTGATATAATTGAAATTGACACAAGGTTGGAATCTGTATGTGTCCAGTGCTAGCTGCTACCTAAAATATGTTATGATGTTATGAAATACAAGAACATTTTTTGGGGGAAATGCTAAATTAGTATATTGCCAACACCCACTTTAGGAAATAGAAACAAAATTATAAGTATAAAGCTATTGTTTGTTAACAGGTGCTCTCTCAAGGTGTAAATACTTCTGAAGCTTGTGTTTCCTTCTCCTTATAACCCTGTTTCCAAAAATACTTTAATTCAGAGTGATAGTGTAGAAAGAATAAAATTCCCATTGAAATTCTTGTAGGATGGCTCCTGCTACCCTCTCAGAGAGAACAAGCATATTATTGTGAAAAAAAAGCAAAAAAAATCATTGTCACAACCTTCCTCACCAATAACAGCCCTGTTAGGGCTGAGGACTGAGCATAACCACAAGGTTGGCAATGTAGGCTTCTGTTTTCTTAAAATTTCTGTACCACTCTAGGCCCTTTGAGAAAATTTGTCTAGATTACCCCTGTGGAATTCTATACTACCATAACCTTCTAGGTTGAACTGTCTGCCTTTAATTTAGCTGCCTCATCAGATTCTTTTGTAAGCCATACATTTGATAGGAAGTTAGTTTAAAGGTGTCTTAAAAAGAAAAAGGGAAGGATATTATTCAGAGAACTTGTCTGTAGCCATCCATTGATCTCAGAGATATGTGTGAACATGTTTATTTGGAATAAAACCAGGTATGTGTGGTAGTTACATAATCTGGTGTCAATTTGAGAATTGAGAGTGTAGTTGTGGAATCTGACCTATCAATGAGGATATAGCCAAGAGGGTCTGGAAATTCACATAACTCCCTCTTGGAGCCAGGACAACTCTCTCTCTCTCTCTCTCTCTCTCTCTCTCTCTCTCTCTTTCTCTCTCTCTTCACCCCCTTGGAGACTCTCTACTAACAAGGCTCATTCCGTGAGAGACCTCCCTGAGGATAAGCCATATGGACCTACTCTGAAGCAACCCTGGGAGCTGGAGAAGCCACATGGAAACCCCTGCCAGCGCTGAAATACTTATAATATCCCTGGATCCACAAGATTTCCAATTCACTGGTCTGTAATATTCTTGCATCAAGCATCATTGTATGTGCTCTATGAGTTTGAAGAGGTCTTTATGGATTGGTATCAGACATATGATCTAATATCAGATTTATGGTCTTGATCTGGACCAGTCTAGGATGTTTTCTCAATATTCAAATGCTCTTGTATATAAAGGTCCACAGTCAGTTTTTGTTATTGAAAACAGTATTTGAAATGAGTTTCTTACTAGTCTTGCAAAGTTCTAAAATTTGATCTCCAGAAGAGGATATGTCAGCAAGGCCAGGTTTACCCCCACTAATGTCCTTCTTTGTTTCCAATTTTAACATTGTAATACTCAGTAGTAATACATGCATATTGGTCTCATGCATTGTCAATTTCAGACTAAAATGTTAGTAGAAAATTTCCATGTTTTTAGGTCTGATTCTAATGATTGGTGTGCAAATTTGAATAATCCTATTAATTGGTTTTCTTTGTAGGTGTATGAACATTATCTTGTCAGTGACAACATGGTACTTCAAGGTGGATCTTGAATTTTTATTTTGAAATGGTGGATGCAATATCACTTCTATTTCTTTCTACTTACTAGTAAATCATATGATTGTCCAATTGAAAATGACTAATATTAGTACAGTACATTTCATTTCACTCCCCTACCTTACCGCCTCCTGGCAAAAAAAGGCAAATTCACTTCCCATTGATTCAATGCTGACTCATAGCAATCCCCTGTGGGTTTCTGAGACTGCAACTGTTTGTTTTTATTTAATCATTTTATTGGGGCTCACACAACTCTTATCACAATCCATCCATGTGTCAAGCACATTTGTACATTTTTTACTATCATCATTTTCAAAACGTTTCTTTCTACTTAAGTCTTTGGTATCAACTCCTCAATTTCCCCCTCCCCCACCCTTCCTCCCTCATGAACCCTTGATAATTTATAAATTGTTATTATTTCTTCATGCTTATCTGTATCCCTTCACTAGATTTTCTGTTTTCTATCCCCCCAGGGGGGTTATATGTAGATCATTGTGATCAATTTTTCCCTTTTGTTGCCCCTCCCCCCACTTTGCTCTTCCCCTCCTGGTATCATTACTTTCATTATTGGTTCTGAGAGGGTTATTTGTCCTGGTTTCCCTGTGTTTCCAGCTCTGATCTGTACCTGTGTAAATGCTCTGGTGTAGACGAATTTTTAAGGTAGGATTGGAATCATGGTGGGGTTGAGGAGAAAGCATTAAAGGACTAAAGGATAGATGTATTTTTCATTAGCACCTTATTGTCCTGTCTCTTCCTTGTGACTCTTTTGAAAAGGGATGTTCAATTCAGATTGTAACTGTTGATGGGAGTAGATAGCCCAGCCTTTCCTTGCAGAGCTGCTGGTGCTTCCAAACTCCAACCCATGAGGTGCGCAGTCCAATGAGTAACCACTCCACCAGAGCTGCTTTCCCTAAGTTCTAGGATATTGACCTCCAAGTATTCCTTTTCATTTATGATGGCTTCTAATTTTCCTAGATTCACAGTTTAAACAGCCATCATTACAATTATTAATATGTATAACTATTATCATTTTGATTCATGCCACCTCAAAAAGGAAAGACATGAGAGTTTAGCTTCAGCCACACCATTAAGGTGATTTCACTTACAAGAGGTGGCTCTTCCTCACCTGACTTTTAATCTTCCAACTTGAGGAAGCCACTTGGAATTATATCAGATGGTATTCCACTGAGATTCATAAGGTTTTGAGTTACTAAATTTCAGAAGTGGATAGGATAATCTCTTTCTTCTTTCAAACTTGTCTTTGTCTGAAAGATCTACTGAGACCCATCCACCTTGAGTGTCCCTACTAGTATTTGAAGTACCAGTGGTATCCCTTGTAGCATGTAAGTCACCACAGTGTGACAAAGTGACAGATGAGTATTATGGCATCCATTCTGTAATAGTCCTCAAATTCCCCAATACTGTTATTTCTTGTTCCTCTCTGTGACTGTATCATGCATGACTAGCTGTTTAGAAAAAGATGTGATTCATGCACTATCATTTGAAGGCCATAAATTTGCCATTAAAAATACTATCTCTTTTCAAAAGCCTTTCTCATTTGTATGTATATAATCACCCATGCACATAATGATAGAGTAGTCTGATAACTCCCCAAATTAGATATGACATCAACATACAGCAAGTGGCAGGAGAGCCATTGAAATACATCTAGAAGGACAGGAAAACATAAAGTTGGTTCTTTATAATCCTCTGTATGTACATGTACATAATGCTATGTACATGAAAAAAGAAATAAGAAAAATAATGTTGTTAAAAAAAAGAAAAAGAATGTTGGAAAATGTTGTGCCCTCTCTATCCAGAATCTTGGAGAGATGTAAACACCCTTTGAACCTAAGTATAAAATTCCTTTCAGCCTGTCTTTTTTCTCACAATTTTCTTTTTTCTTAGAGCCCTGTTGATGGAACAGTGTGAGGACGTAATTAATTGCATTATCTTTTAAATAATATTAATTTTTGGCAAGCATGTGTTCAATATATAATACTTCACCCCCTATTCACCCCTGGACTGAGAATTAAAATTTAATTCCCACAACATAGTCCAGTACAGCAGAGTTATTCATCAAATTCTAGAAGTAAGAGACCAAGAAACCATACTTGTGCTTGGAGCAGGTCATCTGGCTGATAACAGAATATCCACAAAAAGACATAAACCCAAGAGACTTCACTAATGCACATAATTTAACTAGTCCAAAAATTTGGAAAGTAGTTTTTTTCTCCAGATGACAGGGGAATAGAATAACAATAACTAAATTTGTGGAAGTGATGGATGAAGCACATATGCAAAAGGTTAGTGCATGCATACAAAAAAAGTTTAAAACTGGAAGTGTTGAATTTCAAGTATTAAGAAAGAATGTTAAAAGCATAGGGGCATTGACACAATAATAGCAATCAACTCACTGACAATAAAATAGATACTTAAAAAGGAAAATCTAATTGGCCCTCAGAATGTTATGTCCCATGCCAGAAAACAATGAAGCAATAGTGATAGCAGTTCTAGAGAAGAGGCTATGGCCCTGAATTTGGTTCATAGTCAAGTTGTCATTCATCTGAAAGCAGCAGAAGAGAGTGCAAAGCTGTACAAGAGCTTGGGGTATAGCCTTCATGTGTAGTTTCAATTCAGCAAGCTTCTTTAGGAACAAAGAGAATAAATGAACAAGTCTACGTAATTGAAACAAATGAGCAAGTAGAATCAGCAAGACAAGTACAAAGAATAGGAAGACAAGATTAATAAAAAATAAAACAATTTTATAAATTAAAAAATAATGAAATGGCCTAATTTATATTTAAATTCAAGTTTACTTTGTGAAACCAATAATTTAGATTAACTATTAATTCCTCTAATTAGATCAAAATATAAATGCATGCAAAATTGGGATGGCAATTATAAGCAAATAAACATTACAGTTTATTTTGATAAACTGTACTCCAACTCCTCATCAAACTATATAGTTTTGTTTAAAGTATTAAACCTGCTAAAGAAAATAAATGAAGGCATGACTAGATCAACTACCCTATCAATAAAAATGCTATCTAGAGAATTTTCATCAAGGAAGGTATCAGTCTGGATAGTTTCACAAATATGTCACAGTTCTTAAGGGATAAATGATGCTGATATTTCAATTTTTCCTAGTACATTTTGAAATAATTTCATCTATTTTAAAATAGGAAAGTGTAATCCTTATAACAAAAACTTTCAAATGATGGTACATTATAAGAAAAACTTGTGACTAAATGCCTCATTTATATATGAAGTAAAGATCTTAAATAAAATATTAGGGAATGAAATCCAGCAGCATATTCAATGAATAATTCACCATGACTAAGTAGACTTATTCTAGAAAAGCAAGTACGGCACAATAGTAGGAAATGTATTAATATAATTCATGGTATTAATAGGTTAAAGGGGAAATATGATTTTCACAGTTTTCAGAAGCATATTTGATAAAATATAGCACTATAATTTTAAAAGAAAACTCAGTTTATAGGAAGGGATGTATTCTTCCTTAACATGAGAGAGTGCGTGACTTATCTTTAGTAAGTCTTAGGCTTGCTGAAGACGCACTAGACTGCATGAGGTCTGATAAAATGAAACAATACTTACTACCATATTTGTTACTTGACATGGTTCTTAAAAATCTTAGTTTATGCAAATATAACAGCACATGAAAGAGGTATGAAAAGTGAAAAAGATGAAGTAATTCTTTAATTACTTAGTTATGTTAGTATCTTAGTTATCTTAGTTCTTAAGAGCTAAGAACATGAATATCTAACTGGGAAGCCTAAATATAACTAGCCTTGGTAAGAATACAAGTCCCAGAAGTTTTCAGTAATTGATTACCCTATAGCAGCAAGCATGAGCTAGAAAATACATTGGAACACAAACCTCATTTAAAGTTTTACAGTAGAACCCCTCCACCTCTACCCCATCCCCAAAGTCTAGAGAAAACAGCACATCCTAAACCTGGGCAACCCTCGGAGAGTCTATTATGTGTGTATGTTGTTCTGTGCAACTTTAGAAAAAGCAACTCCAATTCTGCCTCTTGTTATTTGACTGCTAATGCACTAGCATACCTGGAGTGCTGTCTTCCTTTACCAAACAGAGAAAATAGCATCTCATGGGATTTATGAGGACCAGGCAAGACCAACTAAATTCACAGCCATCAAGTCAATGCTGACTCATAGAGACCTCCTGTGGGTCTCTGGCACTATAATTGTTTACAGGAATAGAAGGCCCAGTCTTTCTCCCACAGAGCTGCTGGTGGGTTCAAACTGCTGACCATGTAGATCACAGAGCTCCTTGTCAGATGAGACAGTATATAAAAAATGCTCAGTAAAATCTGGACTCTGGTTCCATTATTATTGGAAACATTTTAATGTACTCCACCCTAGTGAAAGTGAAATATCTGCACATGTATGCATGCAAAATATTACACAGACATGTGTACTTGGTAGCATTCTTATAGAGAAAAAATAGAAACAATAACATATATGTCAACTAGGAGATGTGGTAGTGCAGCATTTAAGCACTCAGCTGGAAACCAAACCTAGGCAGTAGGAACTCACTATCTTTCATCCACAGGAGAAAGATATGGCAGTCTGCATAAATAAAAACAACAACTTTGGATACCTTATGGGGCAGTTCCAATCTATCTTTTATGGTCACTGTGAGTCAAAACGGTAACTGGTGGTATGGTGGTCCCGTGTTGAGCTGCAATACAAAAGTTCAGCACTTCCAAATCACCAGTCAATCTGCAGGATAGAGATGGGATAAGCTACAGGGACAATTATTTCTATTCTATCCAATCAGGTCACTATGAGTTGGCACTGACTTGATAAAAGGTAAGAACCAACTCAAAAGCAAGAAGATATTTTAAATGATTAAGCATATGATGTTTGAAGTCCCTGGAAGTACATCATTGCTGATGTCAAGTGAATTCTGGTTCAAAGCAGGGAATACATGAAAAATGTTTATTTGTGTTTCCTTGTTCATGCAAAAGTCATCCAACTGTGTGGATAATAACCAATTATGGATAACATTTATAAGAATGGTTATTCTAAAACACTTTATTATGCTCATGTAGAGTCTGTATGTGGATCAAGATGTAGTCCTTTAGACAGAACATTGGGGTGCCACATGATTTAAAACCAAGAAATATGTGCATCAAGGTTGCACCCTTTCACTCTACTTATTCAATCTTCATGTTGAGATAATAATCAAAGAAGCTGGACTACATAAAAAATTCTATGGGTTGGAGGAAGGATTATTACCTAGCTTTAATATGCAGATGATAGAACTCTGCTGAAAGTAAGATACACTCAAGTATTTGTTGATGATGATCAAGGATTACAGTCTTCAATAAGGATTACAATTCAATATAAAGGAACAAAAATTCTCACATCTGAACTCTTAATAGCATCATGATAAAAGGAGAAAAGATTGATGTTGTCAATGGTTTCATTTTCTTTGGATTCAAATAAATACTCCTGGAGAAAGCAGTCAAGAAATCAAATGACATATTGTTTTGGGTAAATCTGCTGCACCAGGTCCCTAAATGTATTGAAGAAAAACCATGTCCCTGTGAGTTCCATGGTGCACCTGACCCAAGTCATATGGTATTTTCCCCAAAACCATTTTCTTAAGATATCACAGAGATAATATAGTATTCAACAGTTCAGTCATATTAAGCAGTGGTTTACAATTGCTACTACATTTCAAAACACTTATTCCTTCGTTTTCTCTTTATATCAGCCCTCTATTACTTTCCCACCTCCTCTGTCATGCCCTCACCCTCCATGGACCATTATGCTTGCTACTGCCTCACTCCATAGGCATGGGAATTGAAAAATGAAGGCAGAAGAAAAATCAATGCATTTGAATTACTATGCTGGCAAAGAATATGGAAATTGCCATGTTGTTAGGTGCTATTGATTTAATTCTGACTACAGGAACCCTATGCACAACAGAACGCTGCATATTCTGCATCATCCTCAAAATTGTACCCATGCCTAAGTCTACAGTGGCAGCCCCTGTGTCCGTTGAGCTCATCCAGGATCTTTCTATTTTTCTCTTTACCTAGAGAAAAGCCTCTCCACTTTACAAGCATGCTGTCCTTTTCCAGGGACTGGCCCTGGTCTCTCCTGATAATATACCCAAAGTAAGTAAGACAAAGAAAGTCTTACCAGCTTTATCCCTGAGGAACATTCTGCCCTTATTTCTTCCAATACAGATCAATTTTTCCTTTTAGCAATTCATGGTACTATCATTATTCTTTAGTACCACAATTCAATGAATTGATTCTTTTTCAATCTTATTCAATATCTAAATTTCACATTCATTTGAAACAATTGTAAATACCATGGCTTGGGCCCTTAGTTCTAAAAGTAATATCCTTGCTTTTCAATACTCTAAAGAGGTCTTGTTTAGCAGACTTATCTAATGCAACATGTCTTATGACCCCTCAACTGCGGCTTCCATGAGCATTAATTGTGGATCCAAGGAAGACAAAATCTTTGACAATTGAAACACTTTCTCCATTTATCATGATACTACCTATTGGCCCAGTTGTGAGGATTTGGGTCTTCTTTACATTGAGTCTTAGTCCATACTGAAGGTTGCAATCCTTGGTCTTTGCAAAACCCTACACATTCTGCATCACCCTCAAAATTGAACTCATGACTAAGCCTACAGTGGCAGCCACTGTGTCAATCTATCTTATCAAGGATCTTCCTCTTAAAATCCTCCTCACTTTCAGCAAGCAAGTTTGTTTCATCTTCATATTGCAGGTTGTTAATAAACCTTCCTCAAATCCTGATGTCACATTCTCCATGTAAACCAGCTATACTGATGACATGTTCAGTGTATAGACTCAGTAAGTATGGTGAGAGAATACAACCTTGACACACACTTTTCCTGATTTTAAACAATTCAGTATTCTTTTGATGTGTCCACATAACTCCCTCTTGGTCTATGTACATGTTCGACATGAGCACAATGAAGCGTTTTGGAATTTTCAGTCTTCTCAGGGTCATTCATAGTTTTTTATCCACAGAGTTAAATATCATGGATTAGTCAATAAAATACAAGCTAATATCATTCTGACATTCTAATATCAGCTGACCTTAGCAATGACATCCCTTGTTCCATGCTTTCTTCTGAACCTGGCCTGAATCTCTAGCAGTTCATTGTCAATGTACTGTTGCAACCATTGTTGGATTATATTCAGCCAAGTTTCAGTTGTGTGTGATATCAATATTGTTATATAGCTTGGGTATTTTTTTGCTCACTTTTCTTTGGAATGGGTGTAAATATGGACTTATAATCATTTGGCTGAATCTTCCTTTTTTTTCCCCAAAGCTGAGTATGTGCTTCCAGTGCTTTATAATCTTGTTGAATATTATAATTGGTGTTCATAAATTCCTATAGTCTATTTTTGGCTTCCTTCTTTAGCACCATTGATTTTTGCTCTTATGCTGTCTTCTGAAATGGCGAAATGTTGACCAGTTCTTTTAAATATAGTGACCCTGAATCCTTTACATTTTCTCTTGATCCTTCCTGCATTATTCAATATTTTTCCATAGAATTCTCAAAATTGCAACTCTAGACTTAGATGTTTTCTTGAGCTCTTTCAGTTTAAGTTATTTTGAGCATGTCTTCCCTTTGGGTTTTCTAATTCTAACTCTTTGCATACTTCATTATAATATTTGACTTTGTTGTCTATAGTTGTCCTTTGAAATTTTCTATTCAGCTCTTTTACTTAATAATTTCTTCCATTTGCTCTAGCTGTTCTAGGATAAATGTCTCTTCTGGTATTTACTTCAATCTTTTCTTTCTTTTCTGTCTTTTTAATGATCTTTTCTTTGTACATGAATGTTTTTTTCTATCCTGCTATAACTCATCTGATGTTTTGTGATTAGTGTTAAATGCATCAAATCTGTTCTTGAGATGCTTTCAAAATTCAAGTAGGATAGGCTCAATGTCATATTTTGATTCTCTTGGAAATTACCATAAACTTCCAAAACTACAAACAGATTTATGTTGGAAGAAGTTCATCATAAAGTTCCTTAGAAGGAAAGATGACCCAGACTTCTCTCATGTGATTTGGAGATAAATTTCATGTACCTGGAAAAGAACGTTGTGCTTGGTAAAGTAGGACACAGAATAAAGAGGATGTCCCTTGACAAGATAGATTGGTACAGTGGCTTCAACAGAATAAAACATAAAAATTGTGAGAATTGTGCAAGAGGTAGTGTTTTGTTCTTATAGGATTGCAATGAGTTGGGACAAACTTTATGACATCTAACAAAAATAGTAACAACTCTCTTTATCCCTTCCATCTTCTTTCAATGCTTCCTGTATCATTCAGTAATTTTTCCATAGAATTTTCCAATATTGCAGCAAGATTTTTTTCCCTTCAGTTCTTTCTGCTTAAGGTATGCTGATCAGGTTTTCTGCTTTCCTAATGCCAGGTCTCTGTACATTTCACTATAATAATTTGCTTTGTATTCTTCAAGTGCCCTTTGAAATTTCCTATTCAGCTCTTGACTTCATCATTTCTTCCATTTGCTTTAGCTTGTCTAAGATTAGTAGCAAGTTTCAGAGTCTCTTCTGAGTAGCAACTTTTCTCCTTTCTTTCTTATCTTTTAAATGTCCTTTGCTTTATTCATGAAAGATTGTTTTGATATCACCCTGCAGCTCATCAGGTCTTCTGTCATTAGCTGTTCTGAGAGTCAAATCTGTATTTGAGATGTTTTCAAATTCAGGTAGGATAGATTCAAGGTCCTATTTTGGCTCGTCTTGATTTGTTTTAATTTTCTTCAATTTTAGCCTGAACTTATGTATGAACAATTGATCATCTGTTCTGAAATTAGTTACTGATCTTGTTTTAGATTTTAGTACTGAGCTTTTCCATAGTATCTTCCCATAGAAGTAGTTGATTTGACTCTGTGTGTCTTCCATCTGAATAATTCTATGGGTATAATGACTGTTTCTGTTGGTGAAAAGATAAATTTGTGATGAAGTCATTGGCGCTGCAAAATTCTAACATGAAAATCTCCAGATTCATTTCTATCACCAAGACCAAATTTTTCAACTACTGCTTTTTCCTTTTGTTTCTCCAATTTTTGCACTCTAGTTGCCAATAATTATTGATGCATCTGGATTATATGGTTGATTCATTGCAGATGAAGAAGTTGTTAGAATTCTTCATCTTGATCATCACTAGCTTTAATAAACAGTAGTTTTACTGACTGCGCTTTCTGTGTGTGTATTGCTATCCTATCATAGACATCCTTATACTTCAAAATAGATCTTAAAATGTTCTTTCTGACATTGCATGCCCACTTTCCTGATATGATCGCTGACAACAGATGTGTGCACAAGCAAATGTGATGAAGTAAGCTGATGGTGCCCAACTATCAAAAGACATAGCATCTGGGTCTTAAAGTCTTGAAAGTAAACAAACAGCCATCTAGTTCAGAAACAACAAAGCGCACATGGAAGAAGCACAACAGCCTATGTGACCACAAGATATTGGAGGGATCTCAATTAAAAACTCAAAATTAAATCATTATAAATGAGAGGAAGTACAGGTTGGGTACCCAGAGTCCATCAATAGGAGAAGTAACATCGCCTTACACAGAGGTCACACAGTGGAGATGAGCCAGTCAAAGAACAGTTTAGCAACATTGAAATATGCAACTTTAATAGAGCAAAGTGTTTTTGCCATGAGGGAACACCTGGGTGAGGGCCCAAGGTCCACTTGCTACCCTAGAATTTGACGTATAGATATGCTCTTAAGTTTATTCCATCCTTATCATAGATAACTGTATTTATGTATGGACATGCCTATGTTTAGAACTCTGTAAGTGCCCTTTATCTTATAGCTCTATACTCTATTTCCTTCCATCTCCCTCCTGTCCCACTGTTATGCTCCACCTTCATTGGTATTTCAGATTTTCCTCACAGATTCATTGTCCTTGCTGAATTCCTACCAGGCCTCCCACACCCGCCTTTCCATCGATTATGGACCACTTGTTGCTCCCCCCATCCATAAGTCTGTCCATGCCCCCTTCTCCTCCTCTCTCCCATGCCCCACAGGAAGCTCACTGGCCCAACATGATCACTGAAGTAAAATGGGTGAATAAGCAAATGTGGTGAAGAAAGTTGATGGTGCCCAGCTATCAAATGATATATCCTCTGGGATCTTAAAAGCCTGGAGATAAACAATAGACCACTTACCTGAGAAGAGACCACACCCACACAGATGAAGCACAGCAGCCACATGATGGTGAAAGGTCTAGGCAACAGACATCAAACAGGGAAAAACAAAACAAGTCACTGTGTGCACACATCCCCAAGGCTCCCACTGAGGACATGTGAGAGCATGAGCAAGAGTGGTAAAGAAAGCTGATGCAGCACAGCTATCAAAAGATACAGCGTCTGGGGTCTAAAAGGCTTGAGCATAAACGAGCAGCCATCTAGCTCAGGAGCAACAAAACCCACAATAAAAGGAGCTCACTTGCCTCTTTGACCACGAGGCACTGAAACAATCAGGTATCAGGCATCGAAGAACAAAATTCAAAATCAATGGACCAATTGAATCCCATTATGATCGCTGAAGAAAAATGGATACAAAGACAAATGGAGTAGAAGAAACGATGGTGCCCAGCTACCAAATTATTGAATGTCTGGAGTGTCAAAGACTTGAAGATAAATGAGTTGCCATTCAGTGCTAAAATAGCAAAGCCCACATAGAAGAAGCACACCAGCCTGTGTGATCAAGAGGGGCCAAATGGAGCAGGTTTTGAGCATCAAAGAACAAGAATCACATCATTATGAATGAGAGGGAGAGCAGGGTGGGGACCTAAGGCCCACTGGTGGGTAAGGGGACAACCCTTTACTGGGGAATCACAGGGAGGAGGCAGACCAATCAGGGTGCAGCCGGGCAGGGATGATGCATACAAATTTCCTCAAGTTCCTGAAGCCTTCCTCCCCCCAACTATTATGGTCCCAACTCTACCTTACAAATCCAGATGGACTGGAGAATGTACACTGGTGGAGAGGGGAGCTGGAGACATGGGAAAACCAGGATAGATGAGCCCTTTGGGCTAGTGGTGAGATTGAAGCTGCTGGATGGGTGGAGAGAATGTGGGGTGGAGAGACGGAACCAACTGCAAGGATATACACATAAGCTCCTATTTGAAGGACAGGCATCAAAGAAGTGGGTTGGGGGAGAGGTCAGACAGTGTAAAACGTGGCAGAACAATAATAATTTATAGAGTATTGAGGGTTGGTGGGGAGGGGAGAGCAGGGGAAGAGGGGAGGGGATGGAAAAGCCAATATCAAGGGTTCAAGGGAAAGGCGGATGTTTGGAGAATAATGATGGTAGCAGACATGCGAAGGTGCTTGGCACAGTATGTTTATTTTTGTATTGTGAAAAACAATGCACGAGCCCCCAATTAAATGATTTTTAATTAAAAAAAAAAAGAAATATGCAACTTTCCTCTAGTTCTTAAATGTTTCCTCTCTCCCACTAACATGATCCCATTTCTACCTTACAAATCCAGCTAGACTGGATTTGTACACTGTGTACACAAAATACTATGTACACTGGTATAGATAGGAACCAGAAACATGGGGAATTCAGGACAGCTGATCCCTTTAGGACGAGTGGTGAGAGTGGCCATACCAGGTGGGTGGAGGAAAGGTGGAGTAGAAAGGGGCCACCAATTGCAGGGATCTACATATAATCTCCTCCCTGGGGTAGGGAGAACAGGGAACTGGGTGAAGGGACACATTGGACAGTATATGATATGACAAAATAATGATAATTTGTAAATTGTTAAGGGTTCATGGCAAAGAGGAAGGGGTACAGGAGGGGAAATATGGGAAGCTGATATTGGGGGCCTAGGTGAAAGGAGGATGTTTCGAGACTAATGATGGCAACAAATGTGCAAATATGGATTGTATACAATTGATATATGTACTGATCATGAGTTGGATGAGCCCCCAATAAAGTGATTTTTTTTTTAAAAAGTCCCTGCTGATCATGAATTTTTTTCTGATTCAAAATGGCCAGTAAAGAGTACATTTTAACTCACTAATGCCTAGGATATTGGTTTTGGTGTGTTCCATTTGTTTTGACAACTTTTAAGTTTTCTAGATCTATATTTCATATATTTCGAATTCCCATTATTCATGAATATTTACAAAATGTTTTCTAGATCTATATTTCATACATTTCAAATTCCCATTATTCATAAATATTTACTCATTCTGAGTTGCACAGTCAGCAAATGATGGTCCCTGAAGCTTTTTCTCCATCCATGTCATTGGGGTCAATCGCATTTTGAGAGTTCACCTCTTCCCTAGTTATGTTATGAAGTCCTTTTATACTGAAGGGCTTGTCTCATAGCAATATATCCAAAGCTGTTTCATTTATTTGTAAGGTTTTCAATGGCTAAATTTTCACATATGGACAGACTATTTCTTTTTTATAGTGTGTTCTTTGTCTAAAAGTTCAGTTGAAAATTGTTACTTATAGGTGAGCCTACTGGTATTTGAAATACCAGTGACATTGCTTCCACCATCACAGAAACATGCAAGCCAACACAGTACAGAAAACCAATAGATAAGTAGTAGTTTTCTAACTTAAGATTGGTGAATTTGGCTCAAATGATCTAGGACATGATCCAATAAAAAACAGTTTTATAAGCACGTCATCCACATATCATACAATTCAACAGTTTAACCATGTCAAGAAGGTTGTACCATGTTTACTACAATCAATTTTAGAATATTTTCTTCATTTTACTCATTGTTACTCATGTAATCCTAAAAATTGTGGGAAAAATTTCTCTAATTGAACAATTAGAGAATCAATTCTATTGATTTTACTCTTCATGTTGTACAACTATTATTGATATCCTTTTCAAAAGTATTCTACCACAATTAATATAAACTCAATGTTCCCTAAGCAAAATTCTTTCTCCTTCATCTCTAGTAACAATTGTCAAATTTGGTTTCTTTCTTAATACTTTTCATGATATAATATTCACATAGCATATGTTTCCATAGTTAAATACCTTTAATGAGAGGTGTATTTGCATCACCACAACCAGTTCTAGTACTCCCCACTCTGACCTCCCACCCCAGGGCATGAATTTTTCTCAGATTTTATTAAATTGCCTTTATTTAAAATATTATACAGGAGTATACTTTTTGATAGAAGATTGTGACAATATATCAAATAAAGATAAGATGAAATCAAAGTACTTCCCGTACAACTCTTCTTGATGTGATTGAACTATTGAATCATATGGTATATAAATCATATGCCTATAAAATTGCTGGGCAAAACAAGAAATGGATGTTCTTCTGCATATTTTGTGCTGGTATTTGTAAGGCAGCAGAGCTTTTTTAGGTCAATTGCCAGAGCATAAGATTTCCCTCAACAGTTTTCACTAGGATGCTTATTATCTCCTCAGGCTTCAGAAGATAAATTTGTCCAATATTGAATATACAATGGGTTTTATTTTTCAAAGATTTCAGAGGTTTATATTGTAGCCACTGTTTGTGGTATTTAGATTTTATGTAAATTTGATAGTACCACTGTGGTGGTATGTGTGAAATCCAACTTCTTAATGCCTCGTTGGGGTTGTGGTCTTTTTATAGGAGAGGCAGTGGGAATTTCTGTCACTCTTGCTCTTTGTCTTTCTCTATGTGTTGATGCTGTGTCTGCCTTCAAGGGTGGCCCAATGTGAACCACCCTTCTTAGTAGCTGTCCTTGCCCTGCCATGTTTATACTGGCCTTGGGTTCCCATGACTCTGTCTCCACCAATCTATGACCTTCATCTTCATCTATGTGCAGCTATGTGAATCTGAAGGGAACTTAAGATAGTATTGGACCCATGGATTTGACTTGCACTGGGATGGATGCCTTCTTGATAGTATAATTAATTCTTTTCTATACATATATGAGTGTCAGTGGTATTGTTTCTCTAGACAGCCCAGCCTAACACACTGGTTATTAGCATTGACCTCATATAGGCTTGGAACCACCTAACACTTATGCCTTGTCTCTCACAAAACAAAGGCTTCAGGGGAAATCATCCTTTAAGAAAAAGTGAAATAGGTTATATTTGTAGTTGACAAGTGCAGAGGACTTTATTTTACCTGAATTTGGTTTAAGTCTTTATAATTTGCTGCCACATTGAAGTGCCTTCCTCTATATTTTAAGAATTAAAAATAAATCATGTTATCTATACTAAAAACTAAACTCACTGTCATTGAGTTGATGCTGATGCATAGGAACTCCACAGGACAATGTACAATTGTTCTTATGAGTTTCCAAGACTGTAACTCTTTTTTTTTCACATCACACTGGTGGGCGTAGGAAGCCCAGTCTTGCTCCTGGATAGCTTCTGCTGGATTTGAACTGTCAACCCTGTGGGCCGCAGTCCTACACACAAACACTGCGCCACCAGGGCTCAGCTAAGACTGTGACTCTTTAAGGGAGAAGAAAGTCTCAGCTTTCTCCTGAGGAACAGGTATTGAACTGTTGACCTTGATGTTAGCAGTCCTACTCATAACCCTAACCATAAAGCATCGTTAGAACGTCACAGGTGAAGCAATGTTGTATTTGTTATGCTCAAATTTTAGCTGTTTCTATGGTAATGAACAGCAATAAAACAGAAGCATTCATTTTTCAATGAATACACTAATTTCTATTTCCCAAAGTAGTCTTTTTAGATTCATAATCTCATCCCAAATTAGTTCCATTTCTCATCACATTCCCTTTGGTAGCAATAACTTCTCAGTTGTTTATGGAAACCTTTAGAGGGCTTTCAAGTCATCTTCCTCCTCCTCCTCATTGCCCACCTTGTCTTCCTTATAGTCATCCTCCTCCTCCTTCTTCTTTTCCTCAGGCCACATTCTTTCCCATAGTAACTGGTTAAATTCATTTGGGAAGATGTCAAAATCTCTGCCAAAGGTGCTTCATTCATTTCTAATGACACTGGTCTCTCCACAGGATTAAGGTTCACTATTTGCAAATAATTTTGTTTCTTGGCTCCAAAGCAGTCTTTCTGTTGTCAGATCTCAAGTTCATTATCCAACAGCAATGTCCATTTCAGAAGTAACTTCTCTTCTGGTGAACTGCACCTCTCTTTTCTCCACACATTCTTCACTCTTCTTTAAGCTGTACCTTACTTCCCCTACCCAAGCCTACAATGATCTCTTACAGTTTTCTTCAAATATACCCTGGAGAATTTACTAATGTATTGGTTGCTAAAAATTTTTTTGCTTTAGGATTGGATGAGACACTTTTTTCTCTTAAACTCAAAATAGAGAATACCTAGTGAGTTTTTAATTTCTTGGTTTGTTGACCAGTATTCTTCTACTACAACACAGTTTAACTAAGGATGATTCCTTAATCAGACATTTTCATGTTAGATTCATTATAAATTGAAGTGAAAATCATTTATAATTCTTATGTGTTTAAGTGGCGCATGTGTATGTCCCAAATCCTGGAAAAGGAATATTTCTTGCTGATATAGGCTTTGTTGCCACCATATTCCTCTAATATGAAAATTTAAGGGAACTCAGAAATTGGAAAGGAAAAAATATCCAATACTATTTGGAAGGCTGACATTTGGTCATTTATTTGTTTGGTGCTTATCAAATACCAGGGCTCCGTTTTATAACCTCCTTCCTGTTGCTTTTTTTTCTTTTTTGACTGTATTACTTTATAAAATATATAATCTGTATAATTTTATCAATATATACATTTTCAATACTCCTCCACTAGTGTAAAAGTTCAGTAAAAGGAGTTCTTGTTGTCTAGTTGATTTACTGCTGTTCCCAGCCTGAATCTGATTGAATTACCTCATTACACTGCCATCTATCACTTTAAAATTTGACAAAAATACCTCCTTAGGCAGATAACACCTCTACAGATGTGAAACTGAAGCCCACAGAGGTGAAATAACCTGATCCAGGTTGCACAATTGATAAATAGGCTAAAATTCTCCTTAAACTATGCCTCTAAATGCATTTTGACTGTAATTCTTCCAATATAGATGAAGACCTTCTGGTGAAATATATTTTCCTCCAAAACATAATTTACATGTATAATATATTTTTCTGTCTTCCTAATACATTGCCCAACTTTCACATGAATATGAGGAGATTGCAAACACCACAGCTTAGAGGTCCTCCACATGACCTCTTCCTTATTTAACACCACTCTTTAAAATCACATTTTTACAAGATCCAAGTATAAAGAAATCTTTGATAAGTTCAGTCTTTTCTCCATTTACAACAATGTAGCTTATTTGTCAAGTTTTGGAGATCTTTGGTTTCTTCCTATTGAGAATACATACTGAAGATTGTATCCTTTATCATTAAGTACTTCAAGTGCCCCTTATTTTCATAAGCAAGTGTATATCTTCTATATATTGCAAGTTATTAATGAGCCCTTCTCCAACTCTCATGCTGTATTATATCTCTCATAATCCAGTTTATGGATTATTTGCTCGTCAGACAGACTGAAGAAATAAAGTGAAAGCTAAAACTCTTACACAGACTTTTCTTGATTTTAAACCACTATCTCCTTCTGTAGGAACTACTGTCTCTTGATAAAAGTACAGTTTCAATATTAACACAATTGATTATTTTTAAATTACACAGGACTGAGATGGATCAACCACAGGGGTATGTTAGGGTTGATCAGGAAAGGGAGCCTGGGAAAGCCATTGTTTTGTTTTGTTTTTTTAATTCACTTTCATAATGTATACATACATACATACATACGTTGTGTCAGTAGTTACATCTTTTCTGGGATGGGGTGGGGTTCTTTTTTTTTTTTTTTTTTTTTGATTTGTGAGAAGTAAGCCAGTTTTATAGGGCAAGCAAGCTTAGGCAATTAGCATATCGTGATCTTCAAAATTAACAAGTGAATGGCAGCACAGCTGCAAGTCTGG
>PVJH01008171.1:0-87199 GCA_004026705.1 Nesogale talazaci | reverse complement strand
GGGGGGGGGGGGGGGGGGGGGGGGGGGGGGGGGGGGGGGGGGGGAGGGAATGGCGCGAAGCTGATTGGGCCAAATTCCAGGCCCTTCGCATTCAGGGACTGCCCGATTGCCCATACCAACACAGATCTGCTGTACCAGAGCGCACGTGGGGGAAAAGGGAGAGAGGAAATTTAAGGAAAAAGTAGGATGGCGCGCAGCCCATCTGACTCCCACGCTACTGAAATGGCACCACTAGTTCCAGTGCGATCCGAGCCGATTGCCTGCCACACAGGGGCGGCACACGCTCTCCCACAGGGAGAAACAGGCCCCTATCACCTCCCACGCTCCCCAGGGGTAGCTCCCGGCAAGGTAAAGAGCCCCACTACCTGGCCTTCCCCACGACCCAGGCCGGGGCAGGGTGCGGCGCAGGGAGATGGCGGCTCCCTCTGAATGGGACCTCAGTAGTGGCTGGAGCCGGGCCAGCCAACAAGGCAGGGAGCAAGTACGCCCGCGTGGGTGCTGGAGGCAGCCTCGACACCTGTGCCAAGTGTCCCAGCCCAGGCAGTCAAAGCTATCCCTGTTTGGGGTCTGGATGGTTGGAGGGAGGGAACCGAGCACAGTCCCTGCTTGCCCCTGCACGGAGGGAGCGTGGGAGACAAGCAGCTCCCCATTTGGGAGTCGTGAGTGGGCTTGTGCTATGTAATAATCAGAAATTGTCCTGGGACGCTCCACAGCCTGGCCGTCCTGTTCCTGGGGCAGCGGTCAGGGGAGACGGTGGATTGGGGAAGTCACAGTCTGATGGGGAGGAACATTAAGGTCTCTCCACCGGCGGGAAATCTCCGATATATAGATTTAGATCCCTGAGCTTAAGAAAAAGCGGGAGTGGGAGTGGAGCAGGTTCCACTCCTGGGTTGGGAGGCCCACTTGTAGGGAACTTTCCACTCACCAGAACTCTTCCCCAGACACCAAACTCACGGGCGCCATCTTGACGGCTCTCACCTGTCATAGTTTTTAAAATAATTTTATTTGGGGGGGCTTATACAACTCATCACAATCTATGCATCCCTCCATTGTATATCAAGCACATTTATACATTGGTTGCCCTCATCCTTCTCAAAGCAGTTGCTTTCTACTTGAGCCCATGACAACAGCTCCTCATATTTTCCCCTTATCCCTGTTCCTCCCTCCCTCATGAACCCTTGATAATTTATAAATTATTATTATTTTGTCATATTTTACACTGTCTGATGTCTCCCGTCACCCACTTTCTTGTTGTCCATATCCCAGGGAGGAGGTTAAATGTTGATCCTTTCTACTCCATTCCCTTGACCCTCCTCGTATAGCCATTATCACCACTGGTCCTCAAGGGATCATCTGTCCTGCATTTCATATGCTTCTGGTTCCTATCTGTACTGGTGTACATCCTCTGGTCTAGCTGATTTGTAAGGTAGAATTGGTATCATGATGTGGGGTGGGGGAAGCATTGAAGAACTAGAAGAAAGTTGTATGTTTCATCACTGCTACACTGCACCCTGACTGGTTCATCACCTCCCCACAACCTTTCTGTAAAGGGATGTCCTGTTGCCTACAGATGGGCTCTGGTCCCCAAACTGTACTCCCATTCATTTACAATGGTATAATTTTAGCTCTTTGATACCTGAGCCCTTCAACACCTCATGGTCACACAGGCTGGTATTCTTCTTTCATGTGGGTTTTGTTGCTTGTGAGCTATATGACTGCTTGTTTACCTTCAAACCTTTGGCCATAGATGCTATATCTTTTAATAGCCAGGCACCATCAACTTTCTGCACCACATTTGCTTATGCATGCAACTGTCTTCAACAATACATATCAGGAACGTGGGCACACAATGATATGATTTTTTTAATCTTTCATGACTGGTATCTGATCCCTTTGACACCTCGTGGTCACATAGGTTGATGTGCTTCTTCCATGTGGGCTTTGTTGTTTTTGAGCTAGATGCCCTTTGTTTACCTTCAAGCTTTTCAATATTCTTGTGTAGCAGATTTACCTAATACTACTAATTTTTTATCTCTTTACTGCTGGTTTTGTGAATATTGATTAGGGATCCAAGTTAGACAAAGTTCTTGACAATTTCAACCTTTTTTCCATTTATCATGATGTTTCCCATTGACCGAATTGTAAAGCTTTTGGTCTTTATATTGAATTTCAATCTGTTGTGAATGATAAAATCCTTGATCTTCATCAGCAAATTCTTCTAGTCCTCCTAGATTTTAGCAAGCAAATCTGTGTCATCTTCATATTGCAGTTTGTTAATAAGTCTCCCTTTAATCCTGATGCCACATTCTTCTCCATATAATCCAGCACACCGATTGAATAAGTATGGTGAGAGGATTCAACAATGTCCCAGACCTTTCCTGATTTTTTTTTAGGCATCACTGCCCTCTGGTGGGAGTGGGTGGCCCAGCCTTGCTCCTGGAGAGCTATTGCTGGATTTGAACCACCAAGCCAGTCAGCTGCAGTCCTGTACTTAACCACTATGCTACCAGGGCTCAGCCCACCTTTCCTGATTTTAAACTGTGCAGTTTGCCCATGCTCTGTTTGCACAGCACTATAATTAAAAGGCTTCCATTCTTGTTTGGCCTTTTTTACTCATTCTCTTGCTTTAAAATAAATACAAAACCATTGAAAAAACTATAGGTCAAGCATACCTTCTTGTCAAAGTGACATCTTTACTTTGAATACTTTAAAGAGGTCTTTTGTAGTAGAGCTGTCCAATGAAATAGATATTTGATTTTTAACTGCTGCTTCCATGGGTATTGATCCTGACCTACGTAAAATGAAATCATTAAATATTTCATGTATCACGATGTTGCTAATTGGTACAGCTTTGAAGACTTCTGCCTTCTTTCTGCATTTTAGTTTGTTGTGTGTTTTGATGCTGGGAACTACGTCCCGGTATTTGAAAGACCAGCAAGGTCACCCATGCTGGACAGATTTCAGTGTCTCTTCCAGTCAAAGACAGAATAGGAAGAAGTTGGTATTCTAGTTCTAAAAAAAAAAAAAAAGAAAAAGAAAAAAGGCCAGTTCTAACCATAGGACAGATACTTGAAGTGAATGAGTTAACCTGAAGAAAATATTGCACTCAGACTGTGAAAGTGGATGGTACAGAATTGCAGGAGAGAATAAACCTTGAAAGTAGAGTTCATAGGAACTGCATCCCTACAGTCTTTTTGACTCAGATTTTTGTGGTTGAAAGTTTTAAGTGACGTGGTTGAAGGAAAGTGGCACAATTTTGGCATCATCTTGCTTTCTGAGTCATTGAAGGTTAATAAGGAGGGGTGATATAACAAAAGATGCTTAGAGTGCTTACGTATAAAATGCTACCTTTACGGCACACAAGACTATCCTGCGAAGAATTTGGTGGGGTTTGTGTGCGCCAGTGCCTGAGGGCAGAATGGACATTCCCCTTCTTTGTGATTACTACCAACCAGAGTATTAGGGCAAGGTCAGAATTGGATCCTCTCTGTATCAAAGAGGAGATTAGCTTGGAGCCCCTAACAATATTAGATGTGCCGTCCTCACTCAGGAGCTACAGCTCCAAGACTGTCAGCCTTATAGCTGCTTCTTTTTATCAATTCAGGCAAATCATCCTCTAGACATTTATCATTTTAAACTGTCACAGTTCAGTGCCTTTCCCAAGGACCAAAATCAATACTGATCTTGGTTTGAATACTTTTCTGACAAGGTTCCTATTTGTAGATTCACAAGTATAACGAATGTGTGCTAAAGCTATTCAGTTTGGCATTTTGCAGCTCCATTGACACAATTAAATATAGGCATTCACTATGATGATTAACCTTACAACTATTAAGTAATAAAAATTCTGCATACATATTTATTAGTTAAACATCTTATCCTGGACTGATGCCTTCCCAGATAAAGAACAGGAGAAGGTGGAGACAGCTGCTAGAGACAAGCTCACTCAAAACAGGGGCTGTCGGTGGGGACTACAGTGTTCATCTTAGTGGGGGGCAGACCTGGATGGATCTTAGGAATTGACAGTATGTTGAGGGGGGGGGCGTGGGTAAGTGGGGTGGGCTTGTAGGATTAAAGCTCAGGGCTTAATGAGGACCTGAAATGAGAGCCCAAACATCTTCATTCCTGGAATAATAAGTAAACGTTTCTCTTCTTGGATCTCAGTTTCATCATCTGTATAGTGGTGGGAAATCAAAGCAGTACTTGTTGACCTTTTTGAAATGTTATGCTTTGTGTTAACAACTAGCAAGTCAGGCCCAGATGCACTGACCTATCCTGCACCATCTTCATGTTAAAGGTTTATACTACTCAGGGACTCTGAGCACATATTTATAATTTCATAATCTCTTCAGTGTCCATTAACATATGAGGCTCCATGGGCTCAAAGATGTCAAGTACCTTGGCTAAAGACACTTACATACAGACCCATGTCTGTCTGACAGAAAATGCACCTCAGTACTTCCCAATCTTCTCAGGCGCTTCCCTATTCCTTCCCTGTCACTTTGTCAAACTCTTGTGTGTAAAGTGTTGCTCTAATAGTCCAAACTTCTCAGGCATATTTCAAATTCCAGCAAGAGCATCTCAGGTAGAACAGATTTCAGGGGCACTTCCAGACTAAGCCAGTCAGTAAGAAAGGCCTGGTAACCTAGTTCCAAAAATCAGCCCATGCAACCTATGGATTGCAAAAACTTTGTGAAATATTGTGCTGGGCTGTGCGTGGACTCATGTTGAGTTGGAGGCCCGTCAACAACAACTAACAACAAAGTGCCTCTGTCCTGACAATGTGCTGAGAACCCAACTCTGTCTCCTGGTCCTGATTTGAGGTGGCAACAAGCTGGTCTGGCTAAAGCTCTAATTGCAACTATAGAAAATACCCCTAATTCTACTTCACAAAGCCAGCTAGACCAGGCGATGTACACTGGAGCCAGAAACAGGGGTAATTCATGGCAGATGATCCTTTTAGGACCAGGGGGAGAGTGGTGATGCCAGGAGAGTGGAGGGAAGGTAGAGTATAAAAGGGGAACCTATTGTAGGGATGTACATATGACCTACTCTTTGTGGCATAGACAACGGGGAACTGGGTGATGGGACACATCGGACAGTGTATGATGACAAAATAATGACAATTTATATATTGTCAAGGGTTCATGGGGGAGGGGGAGTGGAGAGGTAGGGGAAATATGGGGAGCTGGTACTGGGGTCCTAAGTAGAAGGAAGATGCTTCGAGAAGGATGATGGCAACAAATGTGCAAATGTAGTCTGCATACAATTGATGTATATATTGATCGTGATAGGAGTTGTATGAGCCCCCAATAAAATGATTTAAAAAAAATCTTATAGTAAGGGCTCAAGTAAAAGTGTTTGGGAAATGATGGCAACGTATGTACAAAGATGCTTGATACAATTGATGCATGAGATGTTATAAGAGCTGTAAGAGGCCCCCAATAAAATGGCTTTTAAAAAAAGAAAATACTCTAAGCTGAATGTCATGGGATGCCAAACCTCTTAGAAATAATTCTGCAGGAGCTCCTATGCACATAGTGGATAAGAAGTAGACAGAAATGTGGATAGCCTTTACTGCACAACACCTCTACTCATGTCCTGTTGGCCACATTTACACTGCCAAGGAACACACACTTTGGTTTTCCCATGAATTTGAAAGGCAAAAGGAAGAAGAATTAGGTTTAAGTCCCACATGACATCATTACTGCCCCCTGCCATTGGAGGATAGTCACTACTGGAGTTGGGGCTTTAGGAAGGAACCTTGCAGCACAGAAAGACATGCAGCTCTGCCTTCTCCAACATTGGGGGTGAAGACCTGGATGGATGAGGGGTGGGAGCAACACCTGGATCTGTCTCTGGAGGTGTCTGCACAAAGTGGTGGGTAGCACTTACCATTGCCAGCTGATAGATGCCAAAGTGCTTCTGGTTTTCCTGTTTCTATTTCCTAGGATGATGGAAAAACTGTGATATTCACACTGTCGTGAAATCAAAAGGCCCCTGACATATGTTTTTGTCATCGGTGTAGCTGATTTCCTGTACTTTTGACAGCCTCATTATATCTCTGACAGCTATGAAATATTCTTCCTCTGGGAAGTTGAGGGACGTATGTGCCTCTCCCCTCTCCCTAACTACTCAACCTCCGTGCTAACTTATGTTTGGAGATTAAAGAGCAGGATGGATGCTTCACTTGTTTTTGCTCATTCTCAGCAGTCAGCCATCTCCTGGGAGGAAGGAGAAGGACGAAACAGACAGTCAGCAGGTACCTTAGGGATCCCTTGAGTGCTAATGGACACAGTGGAAGCTAAAAGGAAAGGAGAACCACTGGGCCAATCTGTCCTGATTCACGAGTCCTGGAGGTAAGGATGCTCTATTTCTTGCGCTTTAAATTTGGTTCCCTCTGAGTATACTGCCTCCAATCATACTAATCACAAAGCACTGCACTAAGGGATATAACACTACGAGATGGAAGGCAAACCTTTGACTTCAGAGTATGGTGGTTGGGCTCAGAGTGTCAAGTTCATCTTGTACATCCTCATGTACATCTCCCTCTTTCGAAGACACTGTTCATAACGGGGGTGAATGGGCCATGACCCCTGTGTTTGGGGTCCCTATGGGATGCTTGCATTGACTTGCTCTGTGTAGTCTCCTCTGATTCCTTAGGAAGCTTGCACTGTGTGAATAGGTTGTGCATGTGGGAGGCTACATTTTGTGGAGAACATTTTTTCCTAACTCATTTGTGCTTCCTGGTGCTCAGAGAAAATAGCTGTCCTCAGGACAACTAGGAATAAAAATAGAAAAAGTGATGTAAATGGGAGTAGGTATGAAAGGAAGGGCTCACTGTTACCTAACCTAAGTATTGCCTATCTTTGGGGTTGGGGCCATAGTCACCATGATCTTGTCACTGTTCTTGTAGATGGCCTTAGCCAAGTCCTATGATTTCTGAGACTTTAATAAAGGAGGAGGAGGAATCCACTGATATCTTGGCTATTTTCCAGGAAGCACATAGAAGGGGTTCATTGGAACCCTAAATGATATCCCAGACACTGTAAATGCTGGTGTCACATTGCAGCTTGGTGTTAAGATATTATTTGGAACTTCTCTATCAAGTTAGCCACTCTAATTTTCCTGTCTGTGGAAAACAAGGCATTGCCATGGCAACTGCCACATTACCTGACTGTACTGACAATGCCTCTGAGATACAGAGCAGCGTCTCAAAGAGATACACTTTTCAACATGTCATGTATAACTCTGTACTTGCTGTGGAAAATCACATTTCCAGTAAAATGACATGCTTCTCCCAGGCTTGCAGGCTCATGCATTTCCTAAACAAAGAATCTCACCACTCCCTTCCTCCTGCCTCTTTGGCCCACCAGAGGTTACCCACTCTACCCTGGCCCTAATCACCTTTATATAACAGATGAAGCTAGAGAAGCAGGGCTGGATAGAGGGTCTTGGCTGAGTAGAGAGTCCAGGTCTGTTTCTCTGTAGCAGAAAGACTGGGAGATCAGGTCTATGGGTGAGTATGTGGGCCAAATTTTTACCTATTGTATACAGGACTTTCTAATATGATCCTTTTCAAATTGGTTAGTGGTGTCAGCCAGGCAACATAGTGCTTCTGGTCTCAGGGTGGCTGAGATGCTTTAGCTCTTTGTTCCCCTGGTAGAGTCACAGTTTGGATGAGTTATTTCCTCTGTCTTTAATTTTCTTCACTTCAGACAGGGAGAGACTGAAAGTTTCACTTAGAGAAACTAAAAATCTACTTGCAAGATTTCAAGAACCCAGAGGCTATTCACTAAGCAGAATGTGGAATAGTTTCTTTGTGAAATATGTTATGCCAATTAACTTTGGTATCCTACAAGACTATGCCCTTTAGCCCTCAGATCCAGCATCTCATTACCTTATGGTATATTTGGGTAAAGGTAAGAAGTTTTCATACTTTGCTCTTGTATGTTCTATTATACTCATGGATGTATTTTCAGCACAAATAAATTCATATGTAGAAATAGTCTCTGTCATATATATATATATATATATATATATATATATATATATAGTCATTAATCTTCCCACCTCCATTCAACTTGAGTGTCAATCTATGTAACAATTCTTGGAATGTTATTACTTTTATTTGAGGATTGTGTATATAATAATATTTACTTTTGTTTTCTTTAACTCTTGTGTTCCTTCCAGTGCCTTCATCTTCATAGTTTTGTGCTAACTCCCCCATTCCCACATAACCTTTACCTCCACCCTAGTTAATAAATGTCTACCTTCCAGTTATTGATTTACCCTCCCTTCCTCTCCCACACCTGGTGACCTTCATAGAATGTTTTTATCTTTTAGCCTTCTTCTGGACTTCCTATAATAGTTTTTTCATATATCATGACATTTTGTGAAGGACTAATTTCACTCAGCATAATATCCTCCAGGTTCACGCACGTTATGAGGTGTTTTGCAGATTTGGTTTTATTCCTTGGAGTTTCAAGGAATCTCATTTTATTACCATGGTTTGTTTATCCATTCAAATATTGATGAACACTTAAATTGTTTCCATCTCTTTGCTGCTGTGAACTGAAATCCTGGCTCAACTTCAAGGCTTGAAAAATTTCTCAGGGTCATATTCTTAATGGGCTAATCAGTCCTTGTCAAGACTAGTAAACCTGGCCTTTAAAAAGTTATTTTGACTTTTGTTCTACATTTTTCATCCACTCAATTCAGAACCTACTATTATGATACTTTTCAGAATTTTAATCAATGGTAGTCAGACTAGTCCTTCTAATCTCTGGATCATTGAAGTTGGAATTACAGGCCCCATTATTTCTTAAGACTAATTGTTTCTTTCCAATTACTGGCCTTTAGGTGACCACTCACAAACTTTTAAGATGCCAGTTGCTACTTACATTGTTTTTGTGAACTATTTTATGCCAATTGGCCTTGGTGTCCCATGGGACTATGGTCTTGAGTGTTCAGTTTCTGCAACCCATTCATTCAAGGTATTCAGTTATGCCTAAGAAGGTTGTATTAATAACGCTCACTGTGTTATTTCTTCTACTAAGCCAATTATGACTCATAATTAACCAATACAACAGGATAGCACTGCCCATATATGTTACAGAGACTGTACTCTTTACAGGCATAGAATGCCAAAGGTTAAGCATAATGCACAATCCACTATGCCACCAGGCATGATTGCATGTTCTACAATTTATGTGTTATTAAATCAGTTTTTTGTATTGTGGTGGCTTGTGTGCTGCCTTGATGCTGAAAGTTATGCCAACAATATTTCAAACACCAACAGTGTCACACATGATGAATAGAGCTTTCAGATTAAGACAGACTAGGAGAAACAAAGACGGCTTTTGACAAATCAGCCACTGAAATTCTTAAGAATAGCAGCAGAACATTGTCTGATATAATGCCAGAAGCTGAACCATAAGACAGAGGTCACATAAGCCTCCAGTTTTCACTTTCATGATTTATTTTTCTAGTACCTCACTTCCCTGGTACCAAATTTGTTATACTGGGTTGTCTAGAGAATCAAACTAGTTATACTTGTCAATGTACAAGAAACAACTTTATATCTAAAAGCAATTTTCACATTGAGAAGGCCACTTAGTCCTACTTAAGTCCATTGCTCCAATGATAGCTGGGACTCTCTTCAGACTCATAAAGCTGCAGGCCAATGACATTGCAAGGTGAAGTCAAGAGCAGGAAATCCCAGGCCAGTGGGTAAAACGTCCATGGCTCCAACATTGGTGGGACATAGCAGTACTCCAGCAGCTTTCGGGGTTAGTCCCACAGGGGGCTGTCCCTGGAGGCAGTCACAGCATTGCAGCAAGAATCCCAGGAATGCAAAGGGGCATCAAGGGGGAGAAAAGTAGGATTCAGAATAACCTGTCTGAACTCAGAGTATGTCTTAGGAATAGATTTGACACATTCATCATTAATGACTGAAGACCAAAGGATCATCATGAGCATCCTACATGAAGAAATCAAAGGGAGATTGAAGTGATAAGGGGAAATATGGCCAGGGTGTCAGGTGATACTCAAAATTTTGCTTTACAAGCTGGAGTAGCTAAAGTAAATAGAAAAAAATAATGAGCTGAAAACCTGAACAGAATGTTTCAAAGGGCTTCCCTAGAAGACAATGTAAAATATTATAATGAAATATGCAAAAGTGTGTTGTTAGAAAACCAAAGTGGAAAATTTTGCTTAGAATTTCTCAAAGAACTGATGAAAAAATATAAGCACTGAGTTACAACAAAATAGAATTTGATGGAGAAAATAATAGGTAATGTAGGCAGTATCCAAAGAAGCTGGGAAGAATACACAGAGCCACCAGAAATCTTGCCTGATGTTCAGCTGTTTGCATAGGCAACATATGATCAAGAACTAATAATATTGAAGAAAGAAATGCTGAATGTTGTATTGAATTTAACTTGTCTAGCAGATAACCTTGCAAGTATTTTTTTTCAATTGATCTTTTTCTATGAGCTGAATTGATAAGTTCAAGATGCATCCTCAGTTATGATTCATTCCATAAAAATCATCTTCATAGGCTTTGATCTTAAAAGAGTAGCTCCTTGAATGGGCTTTTCCTTGTTCAATACCTTTGGTACAAATTTGTTAGGCTGGGTTTTCTAGAGAAGCAAAGCTGTAATATATATCTCATATATTGTTTTGTATGTGTCTATATCAATGTATATATTTATAAAATCATGTTGTTGTTAGATGCCATCAAGTTAGTTCTGACCATAGCAAATCTAGACACAACAAAACCAAACACTGCTGGGTGCTGTGCCCAAGCCCATTGATGCAGCCTAGAAGTGGTTAAGTACAAACTAGTTCAAGATTTCATGGGTCAAATATTAAGCTTAAATTTTTTTCCTGACTTCTGTGGCTGCTAGATCCCAAACACTAAGAAGTGAAAAGTTGAACTAGGAAGTAGTAGGACCACATGGAGGATAAAGACTGAGGCAGATGAATTAAAAAACATCAAAGAAGGGACTTTACTACCAAGTTTAATGAATTCACTGTCAATTGACAATACAGAAGACTACCTGGGTTTGGGGGTGTGGGGTTTTGATCCAGGAACCAGAAATGAGGTTCTCTATAGTGTATACTTAAATGCCAAGAAGCCCTTTCCATAAAGAAGATACCATCAGGCTTGTGATCTCAGCAACTTCTTGACTCATGGAAGAACCCATCATGGAATTGATTACTATTATATTAGATGACATAACAGGGGAGAATTCAGGTAACAAACCACTAACATCTGCTCAAGTTGACATAAAACCTACCAATCACAGTTCACCCCTTGTTGACTTGGAATCTCTACTTATCTCTTTAACTTTCCCATCAAAGAAAGATAAAATCACACTTCCTAGAAGGGAAGACAACTCTATAGCTAACACCAATATGATAAAAAATTCACTAACCCCATGGATATTTTATATATTTTAAGCAAACACAGCAAAATATTTGATGGATACATACAAAATGGTAATTTTCATAACAATTTCAGTTCTCCTTTCTATAACTGGTCACAGGATCATAGCTGATATTAATAACTACTTTCTTCCACCACCCATTCCATACTCCATTTGCTCTTACCATATATCTCAGCTTTTTATGGTTCTTTCCTTAGAAAAGGGACCCAATCCTTCTTTCCTAAAGAGTCTGGATCATTAGTAGTCAATTGGTTTGCTGTAGTTTACCATTGACTTTAATCATAGGACACAGTAATACTAAGAGATGATGTAAGTAATCTCTTGGACTCTAGACATATTCTTCTTTATCTCCATTATATACTCCCAAATCAACTTCCTCTTGGTGGTCAGGATTAATCATGGTACTCAAAACAGTAACATGCTTCTTTTCCTGTTTATTCAGATGCATGGGGAGCTCAAAACAGACAGGAGACCTTCATAACTGCCAGTTAATGGAAGTTAACAGGCGCTCTAGTAGGGAGTATTATTCTATTTGGAATGGAGAACTCCAAACATAAAGAGCTTTCAGCTGTTGTGATAATAATAAAATATGTTAGTGGGCCACTAGAACTAATATTGAGTGGTACTATTTTTGTTTGCATTGGATTTGTGAATCCTGGCTGTTGGAGAAACAGTATTATATATTGCCTGCTGGGTTAGAGCATATACAGCTTCATGGAGAACATTGTCCCAACCCTGAAAAGGATTGATTACAACCTGGCACAATAATTGTGTCTTTAGAAGTCCTTTCTCTCATCTTATTGAACCAGCTGCTTCAGGATGGTGGCAAACATGGTAAGAACAATGAACCTAGTGCCACACTTAATTTGCTGTTAAGTAAGTCCCATGAACACAGTCCTTTGCTGTGTGGGATACCATGCTGGTGATTAAAACACTCTGTAAGTCCACAAATATTAGCATTTGCAGAAACACTGTTAGTATGGAAGACGACTCCATAAGCAGAGTAAGTGTCTATTTCAATAAGAATGAAACAGTGCCTTATCCAAGATGAAAATAACCCTATGTAATCAACCTACCACCACATTGCTAGTCGATCTTCCAAAAGAATGGTCCTATATATTGGATTCAGTGTTGGTCTCTACTATACTCTCTAGTAATGGTAACAAAGTTGGTCTTGTTGAGTGGAAATTCATGTTGTGGAGCCCACATATTACCTTCATTCCTACCACCATGGCCACATTGTTCATGAGTCCATTGACAGGAATGACTGAGGAAAAAAAACTACTGATTTCCACAGAACATATCATTCTATCTATTAAATCCATCCTATCCATTGTTGAAATCCTCCCCTGTAGAGGAAATCCTTTAGTGGACAGTCACAGGAAACACAAATAATTCTCATTTCTTTAGCCCATTCAGAAAACTCTATCCATATACATACTGCTACACATTTCTTTTTTTACCAATTTTCCAATCACGCTCCTTCCAAATCCTTGACCAAAGAGGAGTTCATTCCACCAGATAAGACCATTAATCGAGCTTTCTGTTTAGAAGTTATGAAAAGATTGCACAACACTGTTTGACATAAAAAAGGTCTGATTTGTGAGAGGTGGGGTTTTGCACCTACTCTTATAGCTATTTCACAGCACCAGGTTTTAACAAAAAATACTCTGCTTCTCTAGTCCCATGCACCATACTCACCTCATCTCACTCCTTGTGACTTCTTTTTATTTTCATGAGTGGAGAGGGACATGAAAGGAAAGCGATTTGACGACATTGAAGAAGTGAAATAAAATGAGTAAGATACTGTCAGCTATCCAAACAGATGAGTTTGAAGTGTGTTTCCAAGAATGGAATCACAAAACTGACAAATACAACAAGTCCCTCACATCAAAAAAAAAATGAGCATCATCTTGATGTTTGATTTCACTTGAACATTCTTGGGGTGAGATGATGATGGAATCTTCCACTGTTTTCAGGGTCCTAAGAATAGCACCATGTCTCATCACCAATAATGATCTTGTGAAAAATGTCTGGATTGCTACCTAGTTGTTCTTTGAAAGCACAGCATGTTTTTATTCAGCATTCTTCTTTCGGGTCAGTGAGAAACCAAGGCACAAATTTCACAGTGACTCTTCTCATTTCCAAATCTTCCATTAAAATTCCCTGAACCAAGCTCCAAGATAGTCTCGATAACTTTCTCATTTCTTCAGTGGTTTGTTGCTGGTCTTCCAGCATAAGTGCGTGAGTTTTGTTGACATTTTCTTACTTTCAGAAAGTTGATGGATGTCCAGAATGAGGTTTGTCATCAATCAACATTTCACTATATTTGCAATAAGAAAACAACTTGTACACTTGAGTTTGTCCTACGGCATAGTTCTTATAATCTGTGTTCAATATGATAACTATTTCTGTTGTATTTTTTCTGTTTAGGAAAAAAATTCCAATGCCACATGCTTTTCTTTAATTGGTTATCACATAAAACAAGGTTCCAGTGAAACTGCTTTTATAAAAAAATTCACTGTGACCAGAAAGAACCTTCCCAGACAGCCCCATTAAGTGCACTAACTCATAGTGAATTGTTCAATGCTCACCTAGCAGGAAAACTATGAAAGCTCCATCCAGCGGAGCTTTTTTCCATTTTGGGGGGTGGATTCCCCTGTGTATATACCATTTACATTTAATGGTAGCATGCTGCTGAGAACATCTAAATTATAATTCTGTGGGTCAAACAGCACCCAGTTCATGATGGGCAATTTAGAACACAATGTCTCCAGTAAAACTCAATAACAGGCCTAAAGCTGTTTCTCAAAAGATTTAGTGCCTGTAGTAAATGACAGAGCTTCTTTCCAAAATACTAAGGGAATGCATTGTTCACTAACAAGAGCATGCCAAAGACTTCGAATTGTATCTCTATCTGCCACTGACACTTCAAGCACCATTGGATTAAATAGATCATATGGTTCAAGTAGCAGAGGTGCTTGTATGGAAGCCTGAGCCTGTTACAGAGACTTCATTTGTTCTGGTCCCTGCTCAAAGCTAGCAGCATTTTCAGTCACTTCATAAATATACTGGAATAGCACATCCAAATGAGGGATATGTTGCCTCGTGAATCTAAAGAGGTTTATCAGACGATGGGCCTCTGTTTTTAGTGTTGCAAGGATGAGATGTAATAGATTAGGATTCGCTTTGGCTGGACTATCTTGACATGCTCCAAACTACTGGATCTCTAGAATTTTCACTGAGGTGGAAGGCATTTCAATTTTTGTCAGATTAATTCCTTACTTTAATGCATGAAGATGTTGTACTAGTAAATTTAGGCATTGCTATTGCTTCTTTCTATGGTCAATCAGCATAAAGTCATCAATGCAATGAGCCAGTGTGACATTTTTTTGGACAGGAAGATGATAAAAGCTCCTGTGGACTAAATTAGGGCATAGTGTTAGATAGTTGATATAACCCTGAGTAAGGACAGCAAAAGTGTATTATTGCCACTGCCTCTGAAGGCAAATTGCTTCTGGTTGACCTTCAAAATCACAATTGAGTAAAAGGCATTGGCCAGATCAATAATTGTATGCCTGATACAAGAAGAAGTATGAATTTTCTCAAGCAATGAAACCCCCAAGAGAAAGCAGCTGCCATTGGAGTAAACACCTTGTTAAGTTTATGATAATCTACTGTTATTCTCTAAGATATATCCAAGTTTTACATAGGCCAGGTAGGCAGATTAAATGGCTCTGTGGTAGAAATCACCATTCCTGAATCTTTTATGTACATGATGTTGACACTGATTTCTGAAATTGCTCCAAGAATGTGGTATAGCTTTTGGTTTACTATTTGCCTAAGCAGAGGTAGCATTAATGTCTTCCAGCTGGCTTCTCCTAAAAAAATAGATCTTATTTCACATGTCAATGATCCAATGTGGAGGTTCTTCTAGTTACTGAGTAGGTCTATTCCAATTATGCATCCTGGAACTGGGAAAATTATCACAGTATTGATTTGCGGACCCAATGAACACACTATGATGTGAATCTGAGCTAAGTTGATATCAATAACTCGACCTTTACCCACTCTGACAGGCCTCAAAATTTGGGGTTCCAGGAATTAGTATTAATTCAGTGCTCATGTCCAGTAATACTTAAAAAGTCTGATTATTTCCTATTCGTAAATACATAGAAACTATTATGAAATTATCTCTGATCCCTTTGGAGGATGACTGGAAGAAAGAAAACTTTATAAGCTTTGTAATCTGTTGGAAGGTCCTTCCTCAAAGGAACTAGGATTCCCATTCAATCAGGAGCTGCAAGTCTGTAATCTGGCTGAAGTCTAGGAATTGACTGAAGAGTCATAAGGCTCTCTTTTGTAGATATGAGTTATGCTGCAACTCACCTGACCTAGAATTCTTCCACTTGTAGAAATCAAGTAAATATAGAGATCAAGTAGGTTTTTTTCTTTCTTTTCACTCCTAGAGACATCATGGATAAGTAGTCAATGCCAATGCCACAAGTCTATACCAATCAGGCTATTCTGAGCAACATTTCATTATTTCATCACTATTTCATTCATTATGGTAACTATGCCCCACTCCCACCCTCCTTGGGTTGGCTAATTGTTTTCAAGTATCCCTTTCCATTGCAAAGCCTATTCTGCCCATTGTAGTTAGTTTCTTTTTTAATTCAATTAGGGTAGTCAGCACTGTCAAATCTGGCTTACATAAAATAGTATTCACAGGTGTCTTCAGAAATACTGGTGCTCTCTTCACAAAATTATTTCTAATTGTTGTGAAAAAAGATGTGCTCTCAAGGTCATACATTTGTGGATTTATGGGTCTATCTCAATAAAGCCACTATAGCCTCCCAATTTTCCTAAGCCTGATATCTCTTCCTAAGTTATCTTCTTCAGTATACAAAGCCAGTTCTTGTACTTCAACTGGACTTTTTATCAGTTGTCATACAATCCATTCAGCAAACCAAACAAAGAAAGTATTAAGATGTAGCTTGTGACTGAAGTTGTTCAATGGAGTTTATGGGCTTAGTGTCCATATGTTCTTAGTCTGTCTATATTTCCCCATCAATTTTCAGGGGCCCATATCTTGCCATTCTCTCACTTTAACATCAGACTCCATTCTAGGTTGAGTCTTCACTTTCAGTTGTAATTCCGGCAGTCTTTTGATAAGGCTTTGTGTTTGCTTTTTAGTATTTTCACCTTTGTTACTGCAAAAGATAAGGCTTTGATTTATGGTACAAGTGGGTACTTTGAGTTCTTTTATGTGGCATTTGAGCTGTGTTTTTGAATCCCTGTGTTCATTTCTTTCCTTTACCAGCTTGTCTATTGCATGTAGGACCATTGTAAATATAGCTTCCCTATAGTTGCCAATCTTAATAAAGTTGTAGAAAGATATCATACACATGATAACCCAGAGTCTCACTTCTCATCAACACTCCATGCATTGGCGTAGATATTGTGCTTATAAACATTGCCACACTATGCAAGAATTAAGATCACCCTCTTTATTAACAGTAGGTGATTTATTCATACTCTCAGAGGCAGACTTCTTAGTGTCTTGAGGTTTCATAAGGTTTTAGAACAAATTTAAAAAGGGAAGCTGGTGGAATGAACTCCAAATACACTACCAGTTGACATTTTCTTCCGTTTGGATAATTAATGGATGTTTTTCATTAATCTATCTTTCACATTCTATGAAATGAGAAAACCACTTGCATGCTTGAGTATTTCCCCATAAGGCTACCCTTGTAACCTGTGTTCAACATCACAACAGTTTCAATGGCATTTTTTCCCAGCAGGAAACAGAATTTCAAAGCCACACCCTGTTTTCTTAACTCAGTCAACACACAAAAATAAGGTTCAAGTGAAACTGCTTTCATGAAAAATTCACTATGACTAGAGAGAACCTTTCCAGGCAGTGACACTGGGTGCGCTAACTAAATAAGTGAGTTGTTGATGCCCACCCAATGGAAAAATGTATGTTACAAAAGCTCCACGCTGTCCAGAACAATTCCTTTTTATAAAGGGGGCATGCCTGTGTGTGTGGTGTGTATGTGTGTGTGTATGCTTCAGAAAATCATGAAAAATGGAATTAAAGGTAAAAAATATAAATTCTATTTCTCAGGATAAGTTTTTGAAGTTCATGATACTTCTGTAAGCAGTGATGCCAGCCATTTAGTTTATTTCTAAAGAGCTCAGGGTCTAGGAAATTTAACCAATTTACTGTATTCTTTTAAAAAGATATCATATACTACTCATTTCTCTC
Organism: Nesogale talazaci; assembly: GCA_004026705.1. Classification (NCBI taxonomy): domain Eukaryota; kingdom Metazoa; phylum Chordata; class Mammalia; order Afrosoricida; family Tenrecidae; genus Nesogale; species Nesogale talazaci. The sequence continues at coordinate 69,475 of PVJH01008171.1, read as the reverse complement.
ATCAAACAAGTACCATTTTGCAAGAGCTTCAATGAGAAATCATTAAGCAACTATTTTAAAGTCCTCCTTTGTATCCTTGTGATTTCTTTTATTGTTTTATTTCATTTCTTTACCTTAAAAATAGTCTTTAAAGGACACCCCTTTTTCTGCAGTATCAATATGTTTTCTTTAAAATTTTCATAGAAATTTTTGTGTGTCTGTAGTGTATCTGGATTCAGTTGTTTTTGGTATCATTAAGCAGAAAGTTTGCTCAACTTAAATATTCTACAAGAGTTGTGTAAGCGGAATTAATGGAAATGTTTATAGTAATGATTGTTGTTAGACTTTCTTTGTCATTAAAAATTGATGTGAAAGGAATCTGCCACTGTTGCATTTCCTGTTCAGCTTAATTTTATCACTCCTTTCTTAAAAAGTTATCCATTTTAAACTGATTTCTTTGGCACATTGTCCACATGCAATTTTTTTTTTTTTGGTAAATATCAGTGATTTCACCCTTCTTCCATAAAAACACCACCATATGTTTGATGCTTAAATTTTAATTGCTGTTCTGATCAGAGCTCTTTTGAAACTGATGTCTTACCCTTCTTAATGCCTCAAACAAGATTCTGATTAGACATGTTATCACATTAGTGTACACTTATTTTGTTGCATAAACTCTTTGAAATCTATGCATAGTTTGATGTAAACTTTGAATCTCATTGCATAGAAGGTCTTTGAACAGCACTGTCCTGAACTATCTTCCACCAGACTCTCATTGTGTGAATAGCCTTGCCACTGTGCTGCTTCATGTCAACATTCCTTCTTTGATGATCTTCAGATTCTTCCAAGATGGCCTTTCTGCCTCTAATTTTGCCTTTTCTTCCACCACTCAATAACTGCAATGAGCAACTAAATACAGCCCTGAGCATGCCACTTTCTGGTCATTCCATTGGGTTACTAAGCTAAAGTTTCAATTCCTTAATCCAGTGCAATGATTTTGCATAACTTAATTCTTTGACATTGTCTGCTCCTATCACTCTCTCTCTCTCTGTGCCATATTCTATCTTACTTATAAGCTTTTGCCCAAGGCTTTTGTCCTGCATGGAATCCATTTCCCTCTTCTTTGGGTCTGGCTAATGCCTACTGTTTGAAAGAGGCTGTCTTTAAGAAGCTGTCGTTATGAATCCTTCCTGTTTCCCTGTTTTTACTACTAAAATCTCTAAGACTCATTATTTGTTTTTAAGTGCCATAATGCTGATTCCAACTCATAGTGACTTTAAGCACAGCAGAATAAACTACTGCCCGGTAGTAGTTCAACTGCACAACAACTGCACAATCCTCCCGATTATTATTATATTTGAGCCCATTGTTGCAGCCAATATATCAGTCCATTCTGTCTTCCCTTTTTGCATTGCTCTTCTATTTCACCAAACATGATAATCTTTCAGATAAAGATGTGCCGAGAATGTTTTTGTTTTGTTTTGTTTTGTTTTTTTCTTTTTGGTTTTCTAGCTCTAGGTCACACTTCATAATAATAATTTGTCTTCTTCAACTGCTCCTTGAAATTTTCAGTTCCACTCTTTCATTTAATCATTTCCTTCATTTGTCTCAGCTACTCTATGATTAAGAGCAAGTTTAAGAGTTTCTTATGACATCCACATTGATCTGTTCTCTCTTGTCTTTTTAATGACTGCTTTTTTCATTAATAAAGTCATCACAGCTCATCAGGACTTTTGTCATTACTGTTCAATTAAAAATCTGGAGGAATATACTCAATGTTATATTTTGACTTTTATAGGTTTATTTTAATTAACTTCAACTTTAACCTATATTTACATATCTGTTGTACATGGGGTTGCTAGGCATCAAAGCTGACTGACTCAATTGCACCTAGCAATAACATATGATTAATTGATGGTCTGTTCCACAATCAACCCCTGGTCTCATTTTGGCTAACAATATTAAGCTTCTCCAGCATTTCTTCCCATACGTACAGTCCATTTGATTTCTGTATATTCCTTCAGAATATAGAAAAACTATATGGACAAGTTCAAGTACATGGATAAGTGAAGTATAATCTTCATTTATGTTGTTGAAAAAGGTTATTTGCAAGAAAGAAGTCACTGCTCTTACAAAGTTCTAACATTCAATTTCCAGCTCAGTTTCTCACACCAATGTTATATTTTCCAACTACTATTTCTTCCTCTTTGTTTCCAGCTTTCATATTCCAACTGCCAATGGTTGCCAATGCATTTTGATATCATGTTTGATCAATTTTAAACTGAAAGAAGTTAGTAGAATTCATCAATTTCTTCACACTAGTTTTGTGAACTAGGGACTACAAAGAAGGAATCAGTTGTCAAGTTTAAAGGTAGTGCTAGTGAAAATCACATGCAGGGGAGCTGGAAGAAGACAGCATCCAGTTAGAGTCACCTTCCTGGAGCTCCTGCTGCTAGACCAGAAAATGGAGAGGAAAGGTGAAGGAGACTGGAAGGCGGAGTCCTAAAATTAGAACCATAGTACTAGGGATCATCTTGAACCCCACTTTTTAAAATTTCCACTTACAAAGCAAACTAAGAATGCACTAAATTACTCTAAGTTCAGTGTTCTGGGCTTGTGGGCTCCAGCTGAGCAGCCACATGTGCCCTAGATTGCCAGCAAGTAGTGATTTTCCCAGGCTGATGCCTAAACAGGACACACTCCCAGCCATGAGGAGAACCTCTGAAAGCTAGTCACAGAATCCCAAACCAGAGCTTCCCCATGCTGTTAGTTGTCTTGAGCTCATAGCCTGAGGATCAGGATTGGCAGATAACTATAGATTTGGAGCAATTGAAAAGAAGTAAGGAAATTTACCTGAATCACAGAAAATAAACAAATAGTCATAGTCCAAGGGGCAAAATCAGTTTCAGTTGGCAGAGAAGAAAACAGCCTCTCTGATAATCTGGATCTTCTTCTCTGGGGAGATCTCCTCCTCTTCTCCTCCTCAGTGTGACAGCCCCCAAATCAGGGCACCCCATAAGCCCAAGATAAAAAAGAGGAAAAAAAGCTTCCTTGATAAAACCTGCAAATCCCAGGCTCATTGTTTAACTCCATAGTAGCTAGTAGAACAAATTCTTTAACATGTATTAGCATAATAAAGAAACCCATGCTAAGGAAGGCCAGAAGTTAGCTAAAGACCATAGGCTTTTAACATTACAAAGACCCCTTGGAGTAAGTCTTTTCAGAAAAACTTATTGCAATTTCAGCTGGCTAGAGGGAAAAGAAGCAAACTGCAAAATAAAACAACAACAACAAAAACCTGTGCTATTAGGGTACCAGTGGTCCTGGTGCAAGCTAAGACAAGCCCAGCTCAGTTCTGAGTGATCCTACACACAGCTGGAGACATCCCACCTGTCCTGGGGCCCTCCTTGTGGCTGAGGGAACAACACCAGCCCTGCTGCAGTGCTGCACATGCACAAGGCAGCTATACCAGTGAACTGCAGCACTCAACACCACTGTGGAAAACTCTGCCTGTGATCTTGCCTTTGAGGGTAATTCTGCCCAGTAGCTGTAGGACCCAACACCAAGCAGGCACATCACCCCACTACCTTGAGGCAGGATTGGAACTCTTCTAGCCCCTTAGTCAGATGATCAAGCCTCAGTTATATCCTTACTTACTACTCTTTCCTTCTCTTTGTCTTCTCTCACCCTTCTATCTTTTCCGAAGCAGTCAGTCTCAATGGGCCCAGATTTTTTTCCCTTTTTCTTTATTTTTTGTCTCTCATCCCCTCTCTTTCCTTTCAATAATGCTAGCTTCCAGGCCACTACCCTACTAGTTGGGCAACTCATCCCAAATAGCAGGGGAACTTCAGCCTGCCCTCTGTGGGAGCGCTTCCTATCACACAAGGCGTTCATGACAACCCTTTACAGTACTTCACACTACTGAGGAAATCTCACTCTGGCTTCCAAGGTGATCTTGCCAACTATGTCAATTCTGCCCAACACTTATGGGACCTGACACTAAAAGGGATCACCAATATGCCACGTTGGGTCAGCATTTAAACCTATCTATCCCCACATACAGGTAATCAGGGATCAGCTGTTTTTTGCTCTTTATTTTTTTCTTCTCTCTCTTTTTTCCACTATAGTGTATCTGAGTGAACACAGTTGTGTTTTGTACCTTATTTCTCTTTCTTTGTCTCTTTTTTCTTTCTTCTTTACTGTTTCTCTCCTCTCTCTCTTTCTTTCCTCATGTCCCTGTTGGTTTCTAGCGTCCTACCTTCTGTCTAAGATAATGCCACCAATCCTGTGCCATGTGACAGTGCTACACATGGTCTGGCACAGAACTCAGCTATTTCTTAATCTATTTTATCTTCTCTTTGTTCTTTCACTACTTCTTTCACTTTTTCTTCTTTCTTTCCTGGCACAATCTCAGCAGACTCAGTTTTCCTTTTTTGTTGTTTCTATCTTTCTTTCTTTCTCTCTCTCTCTCTCTCTCTCTCTTTTTTTTTTTTTTTTTAGTAATTTAGCCTTTGTTTTGCCTTTGCATTTTGTGCATGTTAGTTTTGTTTTTGTTTTTGTTCCTGTCTTTGTTTTTTCATTTCTTTCTTTTTATTCTCTTCTCCCTATTTTTCCTTTCACAAGCCACTAATGGCCTCCAGGCCACTCCCCTCCACTTAGGGCAACTCTGATGGTCCAGTTGGGGGTGTTACTGCCAAGACTTGATGGATTTACACTCAGCTAGGAAAATCACATCCATCCTCCAACATACCCGTTGTGGCTGGGGGATCTTTCCTTCAAACGGCTGGAGAAACTCCAGCCTACACTCCAAGGCACTGCAGGTCACTGGATGATCTCCTGCTTACTGTCGGTGGTACTCCAAGCTGCTAAGGAACATATGTCCAACTAGGCAATCTCTCTATGCCAATCTCTCCAACTAGGTTCTACGGTGCTGTAAACCAAGGAGGGGACACCCAAATGCCCCTTTCTGCACTCCAGTTGCAGAGGGAAACCCCAAACGCCACAGAAGGCACTCCAAGCACCATGAGCCATAGCACTATGGCTTACTGAGATATAAGTCAGTGAAATGTCATCCTTGTGGACCCACAACCACTGACCAGCATCCTGTGAGAGGATTATCCAACTCACATTCCAAATAACAGAATACTGCTTGACTAAGTTAAGAGGAAATCACAGGAAGAAACAGCAGTATCCTGACTTCCCAGTGTAGATACCTGGAGGTAGTTCATAGAAGCACTCATAGGAGTCCCATAAGAGAGAGCCCAGTGTTTTTTGACAATGGAAGATGGCAGCAGGCTCCTCTAAGACAACACATAAACAGCAACCAGTCCCAAAAGCTTCAATGAAAAAGCAGGAGAAATGAAGACAATGCCAGAAGAAGCCATGAGTCTAACAATATGCATAAAAGAAGCAGACATTGACATGCTACAGAAAGAAATTTTCAGAATGCACATTGACTTGCCACAGAAAGAGATTTTCAGAATGCTGCTTGCAATCATATGGGATATGAAGGATACATACAGAAAATGGATGAAATAATAGCAGAGATAAAAACAATGAACTAAAGGGAACTACAAGACTTAAGGGATGAAACAATAAAATCCAGTGGGAAAGTACCAGACTTTGCCAAAAGACTTGAAGAGGCAAATAGCACTGAGAGGATAAATAAGCAGACCTCAAAAATGGGAAATAAGACAATGAGAGAAGCTGAAGAATATCTGAGAACCATGTCTGATGCTATGAATAGGAACAATATTAAACTACTTGGACTACTGGAACAAGACACAACAAGGAAGTCAACAGTGAAAATAGCAAGGGGATTCTTAGAGGAAAACTTCTGTAGCTTAAGAAATGAACACCAGGCAACCATTCAGGAGACTGAAAGAACACCACCCTGACTGAATCCCAAAAAGAAGTCCACAAGACACATAATAGTTAAATTATCCAATATGAGGAAAAGGAAAAGATTATATGAGTAGCTAGGGAAAAACTAATAGTCAATCATAAAGGTACCCAAATAAGAATACGTTTAGACCTATCAGCAGACACGATGAAGAAGAGGAGTGAATGGAGTCACACATGCCAATAACTGAAAGACAATAACACAAACCGAGAATACAATACCCACCAAATTATATATTAAGATAGCTGGAGAAATAAGAGTCTTGAGGAAAAACACAAATAATACATTAAAAATACATTAAAAAGAATACATAAAAAGAAACCCAGCTTACAAAAGATCCATGCCACACAGTATGAGCAGAAGATCAACACTTACTGAACTCAAAGAAGGGGCCATCACATAGAACAACCCCACCTAGAAGATGACAAAGAGAAAACAGCCCACCAAATAGCATTGGCACAATAGTGGAAAGAAGTCAAGAATGAACCACACAGGACACAAACTGATAAGATAGGTAAGTAGGAAAACACCCAAACCTAAATGTACTAGATGACTTCACAAAGTCCACAGATTTGTATAAAAACATAGAAGAGCAATCAACTGAACTCAGGCATTAAAAGGCAGAGGCTAGGAGACTTAGACAACACAACCCTACAGTAGACACATCTCAATCTTGCAGACAAAAACAGATTGAGAAGTATAGGCTGGAGAAAAATATACCAAGCAGCTGGAAATCAAACAACAACAACAAAAAAACAGGGGTAGCAATCTTAATCTCTGACAAAATGGATCTCAAGGTACTAGCCATAACAAGAGACAAGGAGGGGAACTATATAATGCTCAGGGGAACAGTATGCCTAGAAGCATAATAAATATATGTTCACCCAATGAGAGACTGCAAAACTTGTAAGTCATACACCGAAAAAGATGGAAAAATATCACAGGTTCAGCAATTGTAGAAGGTGAATTTAATTCACCACCCAGATCGCTGGGAAAGAAACTCAACAAGGAGGCTACAGATTTAAACAGCACAATTGGATGACTTGACCTGATAGATATTTTCAGAGCTTTCAACCCAAAGCAAAAAAAAAAAAGACCAAAAACACACACATTATTTTCAAGCCCACAGGACACATACTTGAAAATAAACCACATGCTGGGACACAAGTTGAACCTGAGTAAATCAAGCACAAAGAGATTATACAGGTATTTCTCTCTCTCTCTCTCTCTCTCTCTCTCTCTCTCACTCTGTGCCATAAGAATGGAAACCAACAGAAGGATGATGAAGAAATAAAGGAGAAACAATTGGAGGCTAAATCATTCTCTAATGCAAAAGGATGGGTATTGACCCAGATCAGAGAGGAAATTAGGAAGTTTCTAGAAACCAATGAGAATGAAAATATGATGTACCCAAACCTTTGGGCTATAGCAAAGACATCTATTCGAGGAAGGCTAATAGCAATACATACACACAAGAAAAAGGAAGAGAGGTTTCTAGGTGGTATGGTAGTACAAAACTTACACCAATTGGAACAGACTCAACAGAACAATCATACTAATAGCAAAAGGAAAGAAATAATAAAAATTATAGCTGAGATACAGGAGAGGGTAAACAAGAAAACTATGCGAAAAAATTAATGCAGATGAAAGTTAGTTTTTTAAAAGGATTAAGAGATTTGATGGACCACTGGCAAACCTAACTAAAGAAAGGAAGGAACAAATTTCAATAGCAAGGAAACAGGGGACATTAAAACACAGCCTTTTGAAATCAAAAGGATTATTACACAGTACTCTGAAGACCTGTACTCTAATGAATTCAATAACTTGGAAGACATGGACAAAATCTTGGAAAAACAATCCCTTCCTGGACTATCCCAGATGGACGTCAAGAACCTCAATAGACCCATAGCGACAGGACAAGTAGACATCATTAACAAGGGATTACCAACAAAAAAGTATATCTGGCCACATGGCTTCGAGGAGAATTCCACTAAGCATTGAGGGAAGAACTGACACCCATTCTACACAAACTCTTCAAAACATAGAATAAGATGGAGAACTCCCAAACTCTTTTAATGATGCTAGTATAACTCTGATAACCTGAAATGGACAAGAGTCCCACAAAAATTGAGAACTACCATCAAAGACCTAAAAAATATATCATTATAAATGAGGGGGAGTTCAGATTGGGGAATCCAAAGTCCATCAATAAGTGAAGAGACATCCTCTTACAGAGAGGTTGTAGCGAGTATATGAGCCAGTTTAGGTGCAGTGTTGTACTAATAAAATATTCTCAAATGTTTCCTCCCACTGATTATCATTATCCCAATTCTTCCAGAAAGAATTGACTAGAGCAGGGGATGCACATTGGAGGCAAAAACATGGAAATTTAGGATAGATACTCCCTTGAGACTAGTGGGGAGTGGTGACACTGGGAGGGTGGAGGCATGGCGGAGTAGAAAGGGGGAACAAATTTCTAGGATCTACATGTGACCTTCTCTCTGGGGTGCAGACAACGGTGGGTGTGTGTGTGAGTGAAGTGATACATTAGATGGTGTAAGATATGAAGAGATAATAAAAATTTGTAAATTATTGGGGGAGAAGGGGGAAGGGGAAATATGGGGAGTTGGAATTAAAAAAATAAAGAACTAGAGGAAAGAGGGGAAGAGGAGCTTATGATGGAGGGGTTCAAGTAGATAATGGAGATGAATGTGGCAACATGTGTACAAATATGCTTAATATGAACGATGTATTAAATGTTGTAAGAGTCCCCAATAAAAATCTATATTTAAAAAAAAAGCCAAAATTGAGAACTACAGACCAGTATTCCTAATGAACATTTATTCAAAAATCCTTAACAAACTGCTGTTCAGTAAAATACAAAAGAATATTAAAAAAAATAAAATTCACCATGACCAAGTGGAATTCATGTCAGGGATGTAGGGGTGATGCAACATGCAAAAGACCATTAGAATCTGTGGCAGTCATTTATTTGTGATGTCAATTTCATGATTGGGATGTAGGGATGGAGTCTAGCCTGTTAATCTGGAGATAGCCAGTGAGTAGACAATGTGGTCTCTGTGTGGGCTTGGCTTTCTCCTGAGGATTCTGGGAAGTCTTGTGGTATTTCCCAATTGGAGAAGAGAGACTTGACTCTCAGTCTCCAAGATGACGAACTCCTGACAAGACGAGATGACAGCATGCTGATCGATCCTGCTTACTGGAGAATGGAGGAGCCAGACGAGAAGCCACATGGGCTTGCCCGGATGGAACCAGACCACTGGGGCCGGAGAAGCCACAAAAAGACCCTTGCCAGTGTTGAGATTCTTCTACCACCAATGGACATTGCTGATGGACTCTGAGTCCTGGAAATGAGGACCCAAGGGGAGACTCCTCTCAGTGCCGGGATGTCTCCACTGCATGTGCTCCGTGAGTCAGAAGGAGATTTTATAGACTGGTATTGAACATATGGACTAATATCGGACTTATGACCTTGGACTGGACTGGGTTGAGATGCTTTCTCAATGTTCCATTCCTCTTGTATATATCCTTTTCTTATATCCATGTGGATGTCTATGAATTTGTTTCTCTAGTCTACCCAGACTAAAGCAGTATTATTCACCACATTGACAAGAAAAATCATAAGAAAAACATCATAAAATTGATAGATACAGAAAAAAAAAAGATAGATACAGAAAAAGCATTCAACAACATCCAGTACCCACTCCTGTTTAAGAAATTTGAGAAGATAGGAATGTATGGAAAATTCCTCAAGATACTACAAGTTATATATGAATAACCAACAGCCCATGTGATAATCAATGGAGAAAGGCAAAACAATTCCACTGAAAAGGAGGGTCAGACAAGGATGACCCTTGTCCCCACTACTATTTAACATCATACTGGAGGTTCTAGCTAACAACATAAGGCAAATAAGAGACCTCAAACATATTCATCTGGGGAAGGAAAAGGTGAAACTATCATTATTTGCAGATAATATGATGTTATACATAAAAAATCCCCCTAAACTCCATAGGTGTAGTGTTGAAGCACTAGAGGAATATGGCATAGTCACAGGATACAAGATCAAGAAACAGAAGTCTATAGGACTGCTATACACATCAGACAAGATCACATTAGAGGCAATTAAAAAGGTATTATCCTTTACAATAGCCAAAAACAAAATGAATTGTCTAGGGATATTAGTTATCCCTGTTTAGACAGGGTAAGACAGAGTGTTAGACAGGGTTCTCTAGAGAAACAAAACCAGTATACTAATAATTTTAAATATATTTATATAGATAGATATCTAATCTAAGAAATAAATAGTTAACTAATCTATAAAGCAATATGAATGGCTTGGTGCACCTTGCTTGCTTGAGATAGCCAATACACTGGCAGTCCTTGAGGACTGCCAGGTAATCCTCTGTAGAACAATTCAGGCTATTTGGCTACAGGCAGCAAACAGCAAAGCAGGACAACAGTCAGCCAGATGACAGGGTCTGATAGTCCCCAGTTCAAGCGATGTATATTTCAGTAGTGTGGCAAAGCAGGGCTTGAAGGAGCCTCAACTCACAGCAACACAGTCCATGGATTAAGTGTCCCATGGGTAGTGTAGGTTGCAGATCGAGGCACAGGGCAAACAAGGCAGCTGGCTGATAGAGAAAGAGAGCAAGAGAAAGAAAGGGGAAGCTTGCAGAATCATTTATATCCCCTCCCTTCAATTAACCTCACATGTGTTTATTAGTCACATTGTCACATCAAACCTACCTATCTTCATTGGCCATGTTGGCAAAACAAACTTACCTATCATAACCAGACTTAAAAAACAAAGATTGTATGAAGAAAACTATATGACAATATTATAAGAAACCAAGAGTGTGGCAGTCATGTGCTTATGTTAATTTTATGATTGAAATGTAGGGGTGGAGTCTGGCCTGTTAATCTGGAGATAGCCATTGAGTAGCTGATGAGGCCTTTGTGTGGGCATGGCTTTCACCTGAGACTCCTGGGAAATCTCGTGATATTTCCCTCGTGAAGATGAGAAGCTATCTTCCCCAGTTGTTGGGAGTTAGTTTCAGAGATGATTAATCACAGGCAACACATAATGGCGGCATCTGGGAGGCTGGAGTACCCGGTGGAGAAACCACATGGCTTTGCCCTGATGGAGCCGGACCTCTGAGGCTGGGGCAGCCACATGGAGGCCTCTTCCAGCGATAAGTTGTTTTTGCCACCATGGGATGCTGTTGATGGACCCTGAGTCCTGGAAGCGAGGAGACATAGGGAGACCCCTGTTATTGCCGGAACTCTGTATCCACTGACCTGTGACTTCATGAGTCAGAAGGAGACTTTATGGACTGATTTTGGGCATATGGGTTAATATCGGACTTGTGACTTTGAGCTGGACTGGGCTGGAATGTTTTCTCAATGTCCTGTTCCTCTTGAATATAAACCCATTCCTTATATCCATATGCATGTCCTTGAATTTGTTCCTTTAGTCTACCTGGACTGACACAAAGAGTGACCTCAACAAATGGAAGAATTTCCCATGTTCATAGATTGGGAGTTTGAATATAATAAAATGTCAGTTCTGCCAAAGTTAACATAAGTTTCATGCTCTCCAGATATAAATGCCATCATCTTTCTTCAAAGAACTGAAAAAAAACTGATTACCAATTTCATATGGAGAGGGAAGAAGCCCAGAGTTAACAGAGAACTCCTCAAGAAGGACTAAGTGAGAGAGTTTGCTCTACCTGACTTTAGTCCATATTATATGGCAACAGTGGTCAAAAGAGTGTGCTGCTGGTATAACAAAGACTGTTCGGACCAATAGAAAAGAGCTGAAGACACAGAAATTAAAATATCTTTGTATCGGCAACTGACTTTTGATAAGGACCCCAAAAATATCAAATGGGAAGCAGATGTCCTCTTCAATAAGTCATGCTGGGATAAAAAATGGATATCTATATGCAGAAAAATGAAACAAGGTCCTAACCTTACTCCATGTGCAAGAATCAATTCAAGGTACATCACAGACCTTGAGGTAAAACCCCAAACAATTAGGGCCATTAATGAAGGAATTGGGACAAACTTGAGAACCTTGGCATGGGGAATACATAGGCTATCAGAAATAGGGGAGGCTACAAATACAGAGGAGTCACACATTGACAAGTGGAATATACTGAAGATAAATCACCTGTGTACATTGAAAGACTTCTCCAAGAGATTAAGAGATCCCACAGATTGGGAAAACATTTTTTAGCAATGGCACATCAGACAAAGGCCTTATTACAAAAATTTACAATTGTACTCGCTTCGGCAGCACATATACTAAAATCTACAACATGTTGCAAGCTTATAATAAGAAAAAAGCCTAACTGCCCACTGAGGAGGTGGGCAAAGGACCGGAATAGAAATTCCACTAGGGCAGAAAACTGAATGGCCAATAAACATATGAGAAAATTTTCCCAATTGTAGACATAAGAGAAATGCAAATTATAACAACTATGAGATACCATCTAACAACCTTAAAGACAGCCTGATTCAAAAAGCCAGAAAGCAACAAGTGTTGGAAAGGCTGTGGGCAGATAGGAACTCTAATTCACTGCTGGTGGACCTGTAGATATGTACAGCCATTATGGAACTCAACATCTAAGACGGTTGGATATTGAGCTACCACATGCCCCAGCAATCCCCCTACTGGGCATATACCCAGAAGAGACAAGAGAAAACCACGACCAGACATCTGTGCTTCAATGTTCATCATGGTACAGTTCACAATTGCAAGGAGTTGCAAACAACCCAAATTTCCATCAGCAGATGAATGGATCATAAAACATGGTGTATACATACAATGGAGTGTTGCACATCCCTAAAATGCAGTGATGAGCACATGAAGCACAGTGCCACATGGCAACAACTGTAGGAAATCATACTATGTGAAGTTAGTCAAGTACAAAAGTACTATATGAGTCCACTGAGATAAGACAGATTTAAAAAAAACAAAAAACGGGGCAAAGGGGAAAAGCTACTATATACATATATCCCTGGGGTGAGGATCAGCAACTATGGCAGGGGCCAAACCCAATCCAGGGATACATATGGCAGTCAACTAAATAAGCAGGGGGAAACAAAGAGAGAAAGAAAAATAGGAACATGGGTAGGGAGTTAACAGCGCACTAATCCACCCAAGGGGAGGGTATTGTTTCTATCTCCAAAGGAGAAGGAGAGTGATAGAGAGAGACCAGCTTCAACCCAATGTGCCAAGATGTGAATACAACATACCAACATGTGCCACAAAACCATATAGAGGTCTGCAGGGGCAGCTCCAATACCAACTCTGTGGATATCCCCCACCCCTCAGAAGAATGCACTTCAGAGGACAGCACTGGTGCTACAGTTTGGGGAGAGGGATTGCATTGGATTAGAGCACACAGGAGAAACACAGCTGTATGGAGAGGGGAGAGGACATCGTGGCACACCAAATCCCAAGGATGATGTTCCTGCTCGTAGCAGAAAATGCACAGGGAGGACCATAGGACTGGCCTCACCGTGTGTCTCACACACCTAACTGAACCATGACACTGCAGGGGAAATCACTGGAGACATAGAGTGAGAATAGTGCCCCCTCTGGTCCCATCACACTGGAATGAGGTACAGAGGACATGGAGCAGAGCAGCAGGAGGAGCAGAGTGATGAAAACCCTGGGGAACACCAAAAATTGACTGGGGAGACAATGTGGCACCCCATTAAAGTTGACTGGAAAATACTTGTAAAGGCCAATGAATAGACTCTGAACTTCTTTTAGGCTTTTCCATGTTAGTCATTGGCTTTCTTTTTGTTATTGTTATTTTGTTCTTGCTTTCTGCTGTTATTGTTATTGTTTGTTGGTTTTGATTTCTTTTGTTGTTTTACTTAGCTTGGCCTGGTTTTTGCACTTATTAATGTATGTCTATCTAGATAAGATAGGAGGGATAAATAATTTGGAGATGAAAAGAATGGGGCCAATGATTCCAGGGGAATATGGGAGAAGGGGAGGTGGGAGAAAGGAAGGAGGCAGGGACAAGCCCAGGCACAAAGGAACAAAAAGTGAAGTAAAATCAATGGTGGCAAGGTTGTAGGATATCTAGTTGGGCTCAATCAAGGGTAATGTAGCAACAAGGAATTATTAAACCCGAAAAAAGTTTGAATATTATTGTAGGATAAGAGGGAAGTAAAAAGGAAATAGAGAAAAGAGCCAGGAAGCATAGGACATTTATAGAGACCGAAATACAGACGTGTATATGTAAACATAGAGAAATAGAAGTAGGTACTCACATCCATATGTTAAGAATTAACATTGCAGATGGACATTGGCCCTCAACTCAAGTATTCCCTCAACAAACGATCACTTTGTTCTAGCAGTCCGGCATTTCATGATGCTCACCTTCCTGATCACTGAAGACAAAATGGGTGCATAAGCAAATGTGGTGAAGAAAGCTGATGGTGCCCAGTTATCAAAAGATCGAGCATCTGAGGTCTTAAAGGCTTAAAGATAAACAAGCAGCCATCTACTCAGGAAGTAACAAAGCCCAAATGGAAAAACTGCACCAGCCTGTGTGATCATGAGGTGTTGATGGGATCAGGTATCAGGCATCTAAGACTCATAATAAAACCATAACCAAGATGAATGGGGGGTAGGTAAATGGAGCGGAGACACAATGCTTATCTATAGACATTAGATATGCTCTCACTGAGGAGTCACAGGAAAGAGATGAGGCCAGGGTACAGTATAGCACCAATGAAACACATATCTTTCTTCTAGCTCTTTGGTGCTTCCCTCACCTCACTATCATACCTCAATTCTACCTTACAATTCAGATTATACCAGAACATGAACACTGCTACAGTTAGGAGCCCTCAATACATGGACTCCAGTATAGATTAACCCCTCAGGATCAACTAGGAGAATAGAGATACAAGCAGATTAGGGGAAGGTGGGGGAAGGGAGGGGGAATTGATCACAAAGATCAATCCAGAACCTCCCAGGGGGATGAATAACAGAAAAGTGAGTGAGGGGTGACAGAGGATGATGTAAGATTTGGAAAAATATATTCTATAACTCATCAAGAGTTTGTGAGGGAGGATGGGGGGGGGAGGGAGCTGGAAAAATGGGGAGTTGATGTGAGGGGCTCAAGTGAGAATAGAATGCTTTGAAAATTATGGTGGCATATGTACAAATGTGCTTGACACATTGGAGGAATGTATACATTATGATACGAGATGTAAGGATCCCTAATAAAAGTATTTAAAAAATAAAATCATACACATAACCCTAGAAATTGCCAGATACTTATAGCCTCATGAATAAAAGTAGAATATTGCCAGGGAGAATACCAAAGGATGGGTCCTTCTGGGCAAAAGTCACTGAAAATATGACTGAGAAAGAATGGCTTTCTGAAAGCAGTGTCAACCATAGTGGCATTAATGGGGTAAAACTTGTGGAAGGGGCCTTTGGAACATTTATTTTATTTTTGGCAACAGCTCAAAAAGAGAAGAAACAACTGCAAAATTCTAATTAAGAGAACTTGGAGTGTATGAAGTATGGATGTAGGAAAATACAAAGTCATCAAAAATAAAGTGAAATACATGAAGATCAATATCCTAAGCATTAGTGAGCTTAAGTGGACTTGTATTTGCCATTTAGAATATACTTTACTGTGCTGGTAAAGACACAATCTAGAAGAAGGACATGGTATTCATCATCACAAAGGAAATCTCCAGATTTATCATGAAATAAAATGTTCTCTGTGATAGAATTATTTCTATTCATATTCAAAAAGTCCAATAAGAGTAATTTTTCCTTGTATTTATGAACCACCCACTAAAGCCTGTCATGAATAAATTCAAGAATCTTACCAAATCCTTCAGTATGAAATGGATTAAACATGCAATCAAGATATATTGATAATTATTGGTAATTGGAATGCAAAAATTGGAAACAAAGAGGGAGCAACTGAACTTGCAAAATATTGACTTGGTGATAGAAATAAAGCTGAATAACTCTTGACCAAAAATCAAGAACATTAGAAAAATTCATGTTTACTTGTATTTAACTTATGTTATGGATCATGACATAATAATGAATAACTTTGAGAAGAACAGGAATTCTAGACCACTACATTGAACAAGAGCAGTTGTGAGAACAGAACAGTACATGGATCAAGAGCAGTTGTGAGAACAGAACAAAGGAATAGCAGATGGTTTAAAATCAGGAAAGGTGTCCATTAGGGCTATATCCTCTCATCATATTCATTCAACCTGTTTGGTAAGCAAATAATCAGAAAAACTGGATATATGAAGAGGAATAGGGCAGCAGGTTCAGAGGTAGGCTTATTAACAACCTGAGATATGCAGATGAAACTACCTTGCTTACTGGAACTGAAGGAGATTTTAAGTACTTGCTGATGAAGATTAAGGGGTATAGCCTTCAGTATAGAGTATAACTCAATGTGAAGGAGACTAAAATCCTCAAAACTGGACCAATTGATAATAGTTAATGAAGAAAAGTTTGAAGTTTTCAATGATTTCATCTTGCTTGGGTCTACAATCAATGCTTATGTAAGCAGCAGTCAAATGATCAGATTACTTATTGAATTGAGTAAATATGTAGCACAAGTCCTCTTTATAGTGTTGAAAATCAGATATATTACTTTATGCACTAAGGTGCCCCTGACCTGAGTCATGGCATTTTCAATTGCTCATGTGTATATGAAAGTTGGACATTGAATAAGGAAGACAAAAAAAAATTGATGTGTTTGAATTGTGGTCCTGGTGAGGAAAGTATTATAGATTTCCAAAATAACTAGTAAAATCACTAGAGCAAATGGTGAAGGAATTTAATAATTCCTGGTCAAATATGGAATCAAGATGCATAAATAATTTGTGGTGCTTGGATTAAAAGAGTTGGAAACAAAGATACAGGAAGAGTTCTTGGAATCATGACTGGTCACTGTGATAGGTAGGTTTATTGTGCCATTATAACCAATGAACACAGATGGAATTAGCTGAAGCACAGAGATAAATGGCTCAGCAAGCCTCGCTCTTCTTGCTTTCTTGTTCTTTGATCATCAGACCAGTCTGTGGCTGCCTTGCTTGTTCTGTGCCCCCACTTGCAAGCTACATTACCTGTGGGACACCTAACCTATGGACAGTGTCACTGTAGTTTGAGGTTCTTTCAAGACCTGCTTCACCACGCTACTGAAGTATATATCTCTTGAGCCGGGAACTGTTGGACCTTGTCATCTGGCTGACTGTTCGTGACCTACCTTGTTGCTTGTTGCCTGTGGTCAGATATAGTGAACTACCTGGGAGTCCTCAAGACTTGAAGGACTTCCTGTGTATTATCTGTTTCATGCAAGTGAGTTGCAACAAGTCATTTGTACTACTTTGTATATTAACTGTTTATTTTTTATATAATCTCTCTATATAAATATATATAGAATTATTAGTGCCTTGGTTTTGTTTCTCTAGAGAACCCTGTCTAACATAGTGACAGAAACAAAGCTGGTGATTCTATTTTGTTAGAAAAACAAAATTTCTATTACAAATAACTTTAAAAAATAACACAAATGGGCACTATAAATGTGGATCCCCGAAAAGATTATAAAGGACTCAAAATGACAACATCTGTGAGTAGAAGTAATGGAGAAGTTTAAAATCATCACAGAACATGAGGCCAGGACCTACTGAGTAGTCAGTTATTAGAATGTAAATTCAGATTAAAGTTGAGGAAAATTGAACAGGTCCCTGAGAGCCAAAGGACCCTGATGGTACTGCTCAATATCCATTTGACTGCTAGTGGCAAAGTCAGCATTTCAAATTCCACCAGCTATTCTACAGGAGATGATGAGGCTATCTGCTCATGGCTATATTTCATGAATGACTGGTGACCACAGGAATGTGGGATGACATCAAGAATATGATACATGAGGAAAGTAATAAGTGGAAAAATGACTGTAAAGAAAGAAAAAGCTAAATGAATGCCAGGAGAGTCTTTAAAACTTGCTTGTGAGTGTAGGGTAAGTAAGGCAAATAGAAAAAATGATGAGATAAAACAATTCAACAGAAAATTTCACAGGGTGTCATAAGATAACAAGACCTGTCATTAGATGATCCAAGAGGAAGAATATGCTCAGCATTTCTCAAACTGATGAATCTGAAGAAAAATTCAAGCCTCATCTTGAAATAGTGAAGCGTTCTATGGGAAACATTTAATTATCTAGGAAACATCCAAAGTTGGAAAGATGCACAGAGTCACTGTATCAAAAAGAACTTGGGGGCTGAGCCCTGGTGGCATAGGGGTTGTGTGCAGGACTGCGGCCCAATGGGTTGGCGGTTCAAATCTAGCAGCAGCTCTTCAGGAGAAAGGCTGGACCTCCTACTCAAATAAGAGGGCAGTAATGCCAAAAACAACAACAATAACAACAAAAATAACTAGTGATAATTTGACCATTTCTAGACATTGCATATGAGCAAGAATCAGTGATACAGAAGGAGGAAGACCAAGCTTTATGAAACATAGTAGCAAAAAACAAACAAAAAAGGCTCTAGGAATTGACAGAATACTGATTGAAATATTTCAAAAGAATATCCTAGCACTGAAATTATTCATCTACTTATGCCTAGAAATTTGAAATACTGCTACCTAATTGTCTTGTGTCACTCTACAATTTTGGAAATATTAAACAATATTATTAATATTGTGTACAAGCACATTTTTGTTGAAAATAATTAAAAAATGATTTACCTAAGCGGTACGTTGACAGAGAGCTTCTAGAATTTCAAGCCTTCAGAAGAGGACATGTAAAGAGAAATATCATTGTGTACATTAAGCAGAACTTTACTGAGAACACATAAGACCAGAAATAATATTTACTTGTGTTTTATTGAATATTCAAAAATATTCAACTCTGCAGATCTTAAAGAACTTTGAATAACTTTGAAAAAAATGAGAATTCCCCAACTGTTACTTGAGATCATGTAGAACCTGTACATGGATGAGAAAGCAGTAATTCAAAGAAGAAGGGGAACCAAATGGTTTAAAATGAAGTGTGTGTCAGGACTGAATTCTCTCACTTATTATTCAACGTGTATTCTGAGCAAATAATTAGAGAAATCAGAATACATAAAGAACAATTCAGCATCAGGATAAGAGGAAACCTCTTTAAATATCTGCAACATGCAGACGACACAACTTTGCCTGCTGGAAGTGAAAAGGAATTGAATAACTTACTTATGAAGATCAAAGACTGCAGTGTTCAGTATGAGTCCCAACTTAATGTTAAGAAAGCAAAAATCCTCACATCTGGATTGTTTTAGTCTGGATTGATTAGAGAAACAAATTCACAGACACTCATATATGTATAAGAAAGAGTTTTACATACAAGACCAGTTGAATATTGAGAAATCATCCCAGCACAGTCCAGATCAAGCCTGTAAACCTAATATTAGCCCATAAGTTTAATACCAATCTATAAAGTCTTCTTTAGACTTTCACTAAATACAGGAAGAGCACTGACCAGTGGGTGGGAGGTTTTGTGGATCCAGTGGTGGTAGAGGCACCTCACCCCTGGCAGGGGTTTCCAAATGGCTCTTCCAGCTCCACGCTCTAGTGTAGCTCCATGTGTCTTATCAGCAATTATGCCTTTCAGGGAGTGAGACTCCAGTGAGCTATATAACTCTGTAGTACCTCCAAATGAGGTCATAAGGCTGTGACCTATTGACAGGCTACACTCCACTCCATCCCTCGTAAGTCTCAAATTGACAACAGATTATGTAACTGCTACATGGATCAATAGACAACATCATGATACATTTTTGCATCAGGAAAAAAAAATGCAGTTGCCAAGGATTTAATTTTTCTGGGTCCATACTTAACGCTCAATGAACCAGCAGTCAAGAAATTAAATGATGCATTACTAAGTGCCATCAAGTTGGTTTTGACTTATAGTGACCTTATGTAAAACAGGATGAAATGTTGTATTGCACTGGGAAAATCTGCTGCAAAAGATTTCTTCAAAGAGTATAGATGTCACTTCAAGGACTAAAATGAAATGAGTCCAAGCTATGGTATTTTCAAGTTGCCTCAAATCCATGTGAAAGCAGGAAAATGAATAAGGAAGACTAAAGAAGAACTGATCCATTTGAATTATGGTTTTGTCACAGAGTACAGCAGACTTCCAGAAGAACAAATAAATCTGAATTGGAATAAGTAAAATCAGAATGCTCTTTAGAAGTAAGGATATGAGACTTCATCTCATGTACTTTGAACATGTTATAAGAAGTTCTAATTCCTGGAGAAGGCTCTTTTACTCAGTAAAGTGTCAGACAAAAGAGATGAAGACAGTGGCCACAATAATGTGCTCAAACATAACAATTGCAAGGATAGTCCAGTGATTCTGTTGTATGTAGGACAGTGGTTCATTAGAAATGACTTGATTGCACTTCACAAATGCAGTAATAGTCTTACATTGCTCAAAGTTTTTTATGATGATTAAATGAATATATGTACAACTCTTAAAATATTGCTTCCCAAATTTGTCTATGTGGGACGTTCCAAAGAGTCAGGGTGTAGGCCCTACCGATGGATCAAACCAAAAGTAAACTCACTACTGTTGAGTTGATTCCAACTTAAGGTGATCCTGCGGGACAGGGTAGATCATCCTCTGTGGGTGTCTGAGCCTGAATCTCTTTCTGGAAGTAGGAAGTCTCGTTTTCTTCTGAAAAGCAGCTGGTTTCAAACTGCTGACCTTACGGTTAGCAGACACATTGGTAACTGCTATGCTACCAAGGCTTCCACTTCTGAACAATATCATTTTCTTGATCATAGTTAATGTGTGAGCAGTGGGATTTTAATACTTCCCATCAATTCTAAAAGTTCATCTATGAAATAAATGGATAATATATTTAGCTATTAATTAAAAGGTTTTCAAGCCAACTTTACATCTGAAAATCAGGCATCAAGACTCAACAGAGACACACGTGAGATCCTTCAGTCACTGTGAGACATACTCAGCATTTAGTTCATTCCGAGGTAGAGCATAGAACTGTGGTGGGCCCTGAAGATGCTTTGAAAAATATTCGATTTTATTCATTTTGTTCATCACTGTGGCCAGTTCATTGCCTAAAAAAAATTTCTATGTTTCAATAATTGTTGAATAAGTGAAAAAAAGTTTGAGGGCAAGAAGTAGTTGAGGCCATTTAGTGCAACACTCAGCTATGGGCATCTAGTGGATCGAGGTTGCTGCTTTCATTGGAACTTCTAAGAACTCCAGGGCTGCCTGCTTCCTCCTCCTTTCACTCCTTCCTCTTAAGGGTCTGGGTTGACCAGGCCTCTTTCTTTCTTGCACCAAGAAGATAAACAAACAAATGAAATACCACAAGAAGGCTTGCAGAGCCCACGCAGGCACTTGTGAATCAGACCTTCACATATCCAATTCAGGCTGCTAGCCCCCCATCTCTCATATGGCCACCAGCTTTAGTCCCAGCTGCAGAGTCCCTCTGGGAAGTGTTACAGCCTTAAAGGGGCCTCTGCCCCTTTTTGAATGCCTTGGTGGGTGAGTAGTGTGGATTTCTCCTGCAAGCATGGCCCATCTGGGAGAAACCCAGGTGCCATGTTTTGAACAGTTCCGAAACTTGAAACTCAGAAGGCTTTGAAATGCAAATATTTTGAAGGAAACATAAGGTAAACATGAGTGCTTATTTTTCCCTGATGAAAACAATATGCTGTTTGCTGTGAAATGTAAATAGGGCCTAGATCCCTTTTAAAGAAAGCTGTCTCCTGTTTTTAGGTCCAGGGTAAATCAGCTCCGAGAAATATATGCCCCAGTCAGCCTTCTTGCCCCACCTGGATCCTCACTTTTTTTCTTTCTGGAGGCCCCTCTTTATAGGCCTTGCGATCATCGCACAGAAGTATTCTCAATCTCCCCCCACCCCCCTCACAACCAGGACTTCCACACTTGTCGTCTACTTATTCTCATTTTCCCCAGTATTCTTGAAGCACTTGGGAGTTCATTTTGGATAGACTTGGCGGGGCGGGGCTAGGAGAATCTGTAGACCAAAGACATTTAACTGAATTGAAAGAGATTTTATGGTGCATTGAGTTCTAATCAACTTTAATATGTATTTAATACAGGAAGTAAACTGTTCCTAGACCCAAGGCCTTGCCATGTGTACTCTCAGCTGCCTGTTGGACTTGGGAGAAAGGGCAGCTATTGGAGCTAGTAAAGCCAGTGACCGCTGCAGAGAAGCAAAAAAATTAAGTGATTTCAATCCCAAATAATGAGTAGCTCCATGATCCTTCTCAGAGTCATTAATAAACATCTATCTTATTAATGATCTGCCTGACAGCCACAAGACTCAGACACCTAGTTATGCTGGGAGGGAATTCTTACTCAAAATTTGCGTACAGAAGTACCTAGGTAGAAGTTGGCCATTTTTCATCCCCCTTAGCAGGGAGGGATTGGGCTAATCTGCAGATTTTCCACACACATCCTGAGCAACCATTTACTCTAAGCCCTAGCAGAGCAAAGCACAAAATATATACCCTTTATTGTGTGTTTTCCAATTCTAAGGAGTAGGCTATCAGCTAAAGTTTCACTACTTTTCCCCTCCCTGCTACTTGTTCTGGGATGTGCTATTATCATCACATTTGTGCAGAAGCCTAAGAGAATTCAGAGACTTGCCCAAGCTTACCTACCTTGTAAGAGCCAGTGCCAGAACTGGCATGCCTATCTTTTGGTGGGACTTCTCAGTACCCCCAGTGCTATCCCTATGGAATGAATTCAAGGAAATATCAGGTGTTACTGATAGAGTATTCTCAGAGGCAAAACCCAAACCAGAAATTGCAGATGGATGGTCTACACTGGTTCTCACATAGACATACACATGTCTGAATAATTGGGAAATATGCACATACAATTTCAGATTTTCTGACAATTTGGAGGTCTTGGCCAAACTAAACTTATAGTCCTCATGTAACTAAAACTCAGTAGAAGTTGATCTTTTTAGACAGTGCACTAATGATCTTATCACACCCTCTTGCCGTAAGCCTTGTCTGCTTTTGTTTATTTAAATTACTGGTCTGTTCTCATAATGTGTGAGTTTCTGACCTCCCTGAGGTAAGAATGAATCACTTCATAAATTTAGAAAATTTTCTCAAAATATAAAACAAGTGACATGAAATATTGTGGTTAACAGCATAAACCTAGAGTTTTAGTCATTCAGATGCCATTTTCCCTCCCAATTGTCCCCTAAAGCATGGGGAAATACTAGGGTCTCTCAAAATAGTTTACAAACGTTTTTCACTGAGAATAAATAAGCAGAAACTTGCCTCCTGTCCTCTACGAAACCTAGAGAAGGACTCATAGTTGGATTCAGCACCTTGGAGATCAAGGATTTGAGAGCTCTCGAAGGGTTGATCATTTTTCTGAGTGAGAAACAGAAGGCCAGCAAGACTCTGCCCACATTCACACACATGCACACACACACACACACATACAAATAGTGAACCTATACTTGAACACATAGTTGCTGTCTACTTATCACTTCTAAATTTATTTCTGGAAGGATCTCGAGTATGTAATTAATATGTGCTAAAACCTCTAATCTCCTATTTGGAATCACAAGAGTTTAGGGAAATAAAGGCTAACTCCCAATTACCAAGTAAACAGAATTTATTACTGCCTTTGCTGCCTCTGAAACTGTATTTGACCCTTATTAGGAACAATTTTAAACATTAAACTTCTTCTTCATGTTACTAACTTAAAAACTGATTTTTCATGAAATGTAGGTTGTTGCTATTGTTGATAGTTGCCACCGAGTAAAGCTCTGACAATTGTATGCACAATAAAATGCTATGTTACCCAGTCTTATGCTGACTACATGTATAAAGCAGAATATCATACACTTAAATCCTCAAAATTGAACATGAAACTTTGGAATTTGGAAGTTATGCTGTTGCTTTGGATAACAGGTTCTGATGCTTTAGGTTATCAATTTTTTTTCTGCAAAGGGCTTGTTAGCATTTTTAAGTAAGCATTTTAGGCTAATGGGCTAGATAGTTTCGGTTGAAACAACTCATATCTGGTATGGCAACTCTGTAGCACTTCTCTTGCTATGGGTGGTTGTTATGGAGTTGGCAATGACTCATAATGTTCCTATGTACAACTGATGGAAACACTACTTTATTCTGCATTATTCTCACAATCATTTGAGTCCAACGTTGTAATCACTGTGCAAATCACTATCAGTGAGGGTCTTCTTTTGCTGGCCCTCTATTTTATCTAGCTTGGTATCATTCTTCAGAGTCTTGCCCTTAGAGATGATATGTCCAAAGTATGAGACTATAATTGAAATGCATCAACTTTTCTCTGGTCTTCCTTATTTGTTTTCCAGTATGTGGCTATGAAGCTATCAAAAATATTATGGCTTGGGTTAAGGAAACCTTACCCTCAAAATGACATCTGCCTTTTAACGTATTTGAAAGAGATCTTTTGTTGCAGACTTTCCCAGTGTGGTATGTCATTGCTTTCTTGATTGCTGTTTCCATGGATGTTGAATGTGAACTCCTAGGATAATGAAATCATTAACAATATCAATATTTTCTCCATTTATCAGGATGATGACACTTTTTCCTGATGTGAGGATTTTTTTCTTTACCTTGAATGGCAATCCATATTGAATGCTGGAGTCATTGATTTTCATCAGTAAATACTCCAAGTCTTTTTTCACTTCCTGCAGCAAGAAAAGTTGTGTCATCTGAATATTGCAAGTTGTTAATGATCCTTACTCCAAACCTGATGCAGAATAAGTCTTCATATGTTATAGATTACTGATTATTTTATCAGCATATCAATTGAGTAAGTATAGCAAAGGGATACATGTTTGATATACCTTCTCTGATTAAAAAACTCACATTGTCCCCTTGTCCTGTTCTAAAGGCAATCTCTTATTCTGTACAAGTTCAACATGAGCACAATTAAGTGTTCTGGATCTCCCATTATTCATAATGCTATGCAAACTCTGTTATGACATGTGCAGTCAAATACCATCGCATAGTTAATAAAATACATATAAATCATCTTTTTTTGTATTACCTGCTTTTAGCAAGGTTCTATGTGACAGCCTCATAGGATCTATGTGACAGCCTCATTTCATGTCTTCTTCTGAATCCAGCTTAAATTTCTGACAGCCATTAACTACATGTGTAAGGAATGAATGAGGTTGTGTTGCAATAAAATTTTATTTATTAAAACAGGTGGTAGGCTGGTTTGGCCCATAAGCACTAGTTGGCCCATAAGCCTAGGTTTATGTGAGTGTACTGTTTTGTCTTTAAAGGCCCCTCAAGTATGAATTGGAAAGACTGTGTTTGATGTGGGTTGACAAATAGGTTTTTTTTTTTTAACTTTTCAACTCTGGTTGATTGGTAGTGCCTGCTTAGAGTGTTGTTCTATAGATTCAGAGTCTGGGTCCAAGTTTATTGCAAGGTAGTGCTATAATCAGTCAGTGATATCTACCATGTATTGGCTATCTCTAAGGAAAGAAAATCTCTGTGTTTGTAATCTGATTTTACAAATAATGTACAATTATTCTCTTGGATTTTTCTCTGTAATTTGTGATCAATCTTCTTAACTTTTATAAGAGTTTATGCTAAATTAAATTCATACTAACTGTGGGAAGAGAAAGTGGGGGGAAGTCTTCATTAATATGAAACTTATTATCTTCTTGACTGCTATTGATTATTGACTTCTCAACTTGATTTTAAATTTCAGAAGAACACAAATCCAGATCATCACACATAAGAGCACAGAGGAGAGAGAAATAGAATGTAGCCTTACTCCATTTGCCTTCGTAGGAATAAGGAATGAAATCTTCATGAGATGAGGGTTAGAAGTCAGGGAGAATGTAGAGAGGTCAGCTAGAGTAGACAGGGGCAGCTTCCCTGAGGGCAAGAGGACTGCTATAGTTCCTGAGAGAGGCAGGGTAGAGACAGGTGGAGGACAAGGAAAGGATTTATGGGGAAATAACATGTGGAGTGGGGCACATGGTATGACGGAAAAGCCTTGAAGAAGTGTAGAGTCTGGAACCTGATTCTGAAAGTTGTAGTGATCCAGGAAAAGCAGTAGCAGTGGGACCAGCAAGATGGCATGGATAAATTTGCATTTTAGATAGGCAGGTCAAGTGGGAGATATTGTCTCTGTTTGTGGGAAACCTGGCCACAGCATGGAAATGGATCACCCTCTAGGCAAACTTTTACCATGGCATAGCAGAATTGTACCTCACATTGCTTCGCACTTCTCATTACCAAGCTATCAGTCAACCCAGAGAAGTGAAGTCCTTTAATAAATGGCACTATGTTCAGGAGTCTAGTTGCAGGAGCGATAAGGATAACAACTTTTAGAGGTTGGAGAGGGAAGAGTCTGTTTCTATGCTAGTTCATAAGATTTGGGGGTAGCTCTGTTTTCTGATTTAAATTCATTATTCACCTTCTTTTGGATTCTATGAGTGAATTAAATCTCCTTTTAGTCTTTGTTTATTTAAACTGAACTTCTGTCACTGCTAACACAAGTCTTGACTAACAAATGTTACATGTGAAAGCATTTGTCATTCAAAAGATCCTGAAATATTTACAGATATCATTCCCTGTGCAAAGCATTCCCTGTAAATGTAGAAGTTCTGAGTTGAGAAAGGTAGAGAAGGAAGTTCTTTTCAGATTTGCAGATGTGCAGACAGGGCTCATCTGAGGAAGATGGATTGATACGAGCTTCTTGAGACATGAAGCTGTCATTGAGCTATGTGTCTGGGGAGAGGCTCTCAACTTCACAAGCTGACTCTAGTTCTTCCATCCTCACATTGAAGGTTAGACATGAACATCTTGAAGGATAGGAAAAGGCTCTACCTGCCTCATCACTTGAGCCAGAGAAAGGTCAATTTACCCTGTGCCAATAAAAATGTCTGCACAGAGGAGGAGCTCCGTGACGTGAGCTGAATGAATGTTCAGATCCTCTCAAATTATTCCTGCTTAAACTGCTTGAAAACGAAAAGCTTTTATTAGAAGTGTCCTAGCAGTCCTAGCTTCAGTATTCTACTCTCTTTCTGAATCCTTCCCAACTTCCCCTCCCCCACCCATAAAGAACAGAACACCTGTCAAGGACCACTGGGATCTCTCCTTATCATTGAACTAGCCTTTGCTCCTCCTTCAAGTCAAGGAAGGCTCTGCTGGAATCTTTCTCCTTCTGCCCTCCAGGCTTCAGTCAATATCAGACGCTCTCTGTCTGTCTGCCTCTCTCCATATTCATACATCCACCCCAACACACACATGCCTGTTCTATGCGAAAATTTCAACTATCTTTGGTACTCACCATCTTAGAAGACATTCAGCAAATATTTGCTGAATGCATGTGGAAGGAGTGAGATTAAATAAATGCATATATGGCTCTTATCTTGCTCTAGCCTCTGTAAGATGATTCTCTTTTTTAAAACTCAGAATCCCGGGCTGAGCCCCGGTGGCGTAAGTGGTTGAGTGCGGAACTGCAGCCCGCAGGCTTGGCGGTTCAAATCCAGCGGCGGCTGGGTAGCGCCCATGACCACCAGAGGCAGTGATGCCCACCAAAACCCCCCCCCAAAACCTCAGAATCCCACATTGAGGCAGTAGATACCTCAGGAATCTGAATGTAGATTATGCCAAAGTTCTGTAATAGGTGAATGTAAAGTGTGTTACAGATACACAAGGGAGGAAGTACACCTAAGGGGCTTGGAAAGGCTTCTCAGGAAGGGAGGTTCAATTGGGGAATGATGAGTGTAACTGGCCAGAAGTACAAGTGGTTTATCTGTCAGGGTGGATTCAGAATTAAACGTGGCAGGAAGAAACTTATTCTCCAGAGCAGAGATAAGGCAGGCTTTAAGGGCTGGTTGATGCAGCAGCTCTATTATGTCGCTGGGGACTTGGGTTTTTCCACTCTGTCATCCCCAGAATGGCTTTTGCAATAATATGAGCAATGTGTGTCCTTGTTCTTGGTAAGCAGGACCAAGAGAAATCAATTCCCCAGTTCACCTCAGTGAGTTTGAAGAAGAACCTGCCTGGACGAATACTAGTCATCCCAGTCATGTTCTGTGTGGAGTAGGACCGTCTTCACGCTTGTGAGTTTCTATGATGCTGGAAGCTGTGCCACAGGTGTTTCCATTACTAGCGGGATCACCCTGGGTGAATAGGTGTCAGCTGAATTTCCAGGCATGACAGACACAATACTTCTGAGATCTAGTCATGCCCCTGCCTAGTTCTGTGAGTCACATTCAGATCTTGACATGCCTAGTTCTGCCCACAGTTGTGTGAGCCCTAAAATCCAAATCTGAGAGTAAACCCCTCATTCCCTTCCACTTTCCTTTCTATCTCAACCTATCATTGATTATGAAGATTAATAGCCCCTGCTGATGTTCAGAGAGAAGCTGAGTTCAAATCCTGGGTCCAAGTCCATTCTCCACCAACTAGACCAGTTTTACTTCTCCCTGTGATTCAGTTTCCTTTTCCTCTGTGAATTGGAACTTATCAAAGTGCTTGGAGGATGATAAGAATGGAAAAGGTAGCTCCATGAGCACCGTGTCTAGCACATATTAGGGGTTCAATCAGGGTTAGCTGTCATTGTTACCAACTACTATCTGTGCTGCAGGCACGACCCCAGTGTGTCCACAAGTGTCAATCCATTTATTTCTCTTGAGAGTGGTACTGATAATAACTCCATTTACTGAGGTGAGTACCTTGGAAGACATGCAATTGCTAGTTTTGTCGGTCAAAAGTATTTCTGCATCACAGTTTTCTATGGCTGACACTGAGTTAGATAACAACTCTCAAAGCCAGACAACATACCCAGGCTATGCAGCATGCACACTTACCAAGTAACAGACAGACATATATCAGAGAGATGACACTTCCTTGCTTCATCACTTACAGCAATGCAGTGGGGAAGTTAATGTTACAAATGTTGGGTGTACATACAAGAAGGAGCAAAGAACTCTTATTTTTTACTGTTTGATTTTAAATAAAATTCTGTGGTGTTTTCAGTGAATGCTTTTATTGTTATATTTTCCTTTTTCATAAATTTAAAGTTTTATTAGTGTTATTTTCCCAAGCTATCTTATTAGGAGCTAATACAGACATCATACCATTCCATAGTTTAATCATATCACACAGTGTTACACAATTGCTATCACAATCAATTTCACAACATTTTCTTCCTTCTTAAATTCCTGGATATACCCATGCCTTCAGGACCCCTTAGTATTGCTATTACCGCTATAGATTTGACTATCCCGGGACTTGTACAGTGAAGTTGGTAACTTTCTTTTCTCATTGCAAAAGAAGGCAGGGACTAAGAACAGCAAATTGAGTATAGATTTAAAAGTGAGACAAATCATGAGATGATAAATTTTGACCTAATTGCAAATTCCCTTTTTTATGCACTCTTTCTATGGGCAGGGATTTTCCCACACTTGTTATTCACTGGAGGCTTATTCCCCTTGGGGTATGTGCAAATGGATTTTTGGCTTTCGCTGTCATCCATAGCTTTCTGCAAATGAGGTGCTCAGAATTTAAGCTGTATTTTCCTCCTCTGATCTTGTATTTTGTTATTTACAATCCTTGGAGGAAACAGACTCGTGTGCTTCTGTCACATCGACTTAGCTTTCAACTCATGTCGATGGTTGTCTATTTTGTTTTATTTTTTTTGGGGGGGGGCATCACTGCCCTCTGGTGGTGGGACTAGGAGGCCCAGCCCCACTGCTGGAATTGAACCTCCGTCCCAGTGGGCCGCAGTCCCGCACACAACCACTACGCCACCGAGGCTCAGCCCGATGGTTGTTTATTTTAAGACATTAGTTGCCAATCTTTCTGAAAGCAGAGCAACATCTGCTTTCTTCACCACACTGAGCTATAGCACCTTTAACTTCAGTAATCCCTTCATAAGGTTAAGTATCGAGTAGGACCTTATCATAAGAAATGTAAGTTTTCAGCTTAGAATTTACAGTGGAGCATATGCTCAATATCCATTTTTATAGCTAAGCTGTATACATAGCCCTGATCTACTTCAGTGGCAACATTACCAGTTCTTGTTGTTGTTTTGGGAGTTATTATAAGTGACCTCCATGAGGCCTTCAGTAACTCTAATAGTATCATTAAAGTAGCCCCTGGTTTAGAATTAAGAATATTGGTAAGATGCGGGGGGGATATTGATATACGGGAAAGCTTTTTATACGAAATATCAGAAATGTTACACTATACAAAAGATCTATTTTAAATTCTACCTCTGGCTTCTTGTGTTTGACAAATGTTTCTATGTACAACTTTCCTTCTCAATGCTGTTTTCACTGGCCTCACCAGTTAGAAGAATCAACAGGTATGGGAATACAGACAAGTTTTATTAGAATTAATTAGTGCTATTCGTAGGGGCAAGTCCTAGTTCACCAGGAGGACAGTGGGACTGTTGGTGTAGCTGGCATGTTGGATGCATTTGTGGGAAGAGTTTACAAAGCGGGGAGTTTGGGTATTGACTCCACTATTTCAGCTCTGCTGAATTCTTTGAATTTTTCCCTATTGGCCTGATTAGGTGGGGGATTCTTGGTGATGGTACATTTGGGACCCTAAAATGGCACCTTTCACGAAGCAGTAGAATTGTGGTGTATGGATGGCATCGCAGGAACTGCCTCTTGCTCTTGTCCAAATCCACAGATCTCTGGGAGAAGGATCCTTTCACAGGGGTCACCTAAGACCCTCAAAAACACATTTCCAATGGTCTTAGGAACTGAGCCACCACTCCTCTATTCATTCCAGGTGGGTCTGCCCACAGACAAATAGTTCACATATGAGTACCTGGCATGAAGACTGTTATCCATTCTATACCATGCTTCAGGAAAAAAGTTCATTTATTTGTAATTAGAAGTAAATATTTCACAATATATAATTACATATTGTTTTTGTGATTAATCATTGTTTCAATTCTGTTCACCTGGTGACAATGAAAATACATCTTACATATCAGATATTTACATTACAATTCATAACAGCAGTAAAATTAAGTTATGAAATAGCAAGGAAAATAATTTTATGCTTGGGGAGGGGGGTCACCACAATATGAGGAATTGTATTAAAGGGTCATGGCACTAGAAAGGTTGAGAACCACTGCTCTAGAACTAACCTACTTCCTGAATCCTAGTATGGCCTATTCCTGGAAGTGCCATCTCCTCCCTCAATAATGCCTTTTCCTTCAGCCTTTCAAGTCAACTTCTCTTCCCTCGTTATGTTGCCATCATCCCGGGAGCTGTTCTACACCTTTAGCTCAGACACAAGGCTAAGAGTTCTCATGTCTGGGGGGGTGGGGTGGGGGAATGAAACAAAGTTCCAGAATCAGGCTATCTATGAGGACTTACTTGGCTGCCTGGGGAGATTATGGGGATGAGATGTCTCTTTTGCCCATCGTACCTGTATAGTTAAAAGCATGGGTTCCATAGGTGGGCTCTGCCTCTTTTAATCAGACATCTCCTATATAAAAGGGGCTTAAGTAGTATCTTTATCTTAGGTAGGAGGGTTGAATTCTCACCCTCCTTGTGGGAGACACTCATTTGATTCTTGGCCAATGTACCTCATTCACAGCTACCACCAGTTTTCAGGAGTTTTCCAGGCCTTTCTTCCTTGTCTGCTTTAATTTGATTGCCTTACTGAAACTTAACATCACAGAAATCCAGTAATTTCCATTGACAAGTTGGGAATCATGTCTAAATCTCTTAAGTGGAAGTAGAGCATTCTATCACTAAACTACTAATACTGATTGATGGCTCTTTACCAAAATCTCATGAGGTTGACAAGTAAATCTTTAAGGCGGTCCCCTGGGCAGTCCTATCAGAGGGAAGAAGCACATGGATGGGAAGAATAAAGCAGGAGAGAGAGAATGGAGCAATCACGTCTGGAGGAACACAATGGCATATCTGTTGTTAGGAAAAGAGAGAGACTGACATCCAGCTGCGGAGGACGACTAAAAATACTTTGGGATACATTAGCAGGGTGGGTGGAATGCCATTGGAGGTGTGGACTGGAGGGACCATATGGACCTGGGCTTTTGAATATATCCTGGGAGTCCGGGCTGGGTTCTTGAGTTGGAATCCTTGTGGGAAAGAGAATGATTTCTCCCAAGTTGTCACCTCCAAATATATGCCAAACTTAGCCACTTGCTACACGTGGCAAATGGCTATAAACTTGGAGGTCAACAGAAGTAGGTCAGGGATCACTCTCCCTAAGGGTTATGAGCCATCTAGAGCAACAAGTAGGGCCCACTTCCTTGTGGTAAGGATAGTAGTAGACATCTTCCTAAGAGAAGAGTCCCAGGAGGTCAAGCCCACTCAAAAGTGATTAAGGTTAGGCCACCATCTAGGATCTGCCTTTCTTGTCACATGTATGCCCCTAACCCCTTCCTTTTTTCTGTTACACTTATGCTTACTTTATAGCCCCCCTTCCTGTGACATGTGGTTACCTGGAATCATGCCCCTGAAGTAGATATAAACCTAGGTTAGCAACAAACTTTCTCTCTCCAGCTCTCTTTCCATGTGGACCACCAAGGGTGACTGAGGTGAGCATGCTACCATGAAATGTGTCAGACTTGATTATTTAAATCTCTCTTCTATCTCTTATAATTTCTATGACTTTACTACAATCTTTACTTATTATTGCTGCACAATTTCACCTACTGGGCCCATAATGATATGGTAGGAGCTGGCTCCCCTGACAAATCCTGGATCTTCAAAGTGCATAGCACGCTCCAGAGGCTGCACCAAGGAGAACCCATCTGGGAATTCTACTTGGTGAATTGGACTCTGTCTCACACACACATAGAACTTGAGGACTCAAGTCAGAAAATACATTGTCTGAGGAAGCAGAAGACAGCTGTACCAATTTTGGAGAGCTGTTGGTAGGCGGACAAATAAGGTCTTACTATGTCATTGGCCTATATGTTGTAATAAAACAATTCTGACAAACTTGTGACAATCATTCTTTTGTATTTTGCTTTTGTCTGTTCATATTAAGGGTATATCTCAGAGGTGCTATGGGGTGGGGGATTACCTTCTTGATGATGCAATACAAGTTTTTCTGTATTTTGGCAAAAGAGGCACAGGATTAATGAACCCTTAGGAATAGCAAATAGAACAGAAGATGGGAGAAATGTGTTCAGGGGAGGGAGAACAATAAAAGGGAGGTAATGACAAGGTACCTAGGAAGAAATAGAGTATTTGGAAAGTGATTATGGGAGCAATGTTACAATTCTGCTTGACTAGATTGAGTGATGTAATCACATGTCATTTGGGTTAATTCCAAAATGGGAATAAATAGGGGGGAAAAAGCAAGCAAACAAACATAGATTCAGGAGTAAGCTTTGGGCTCACAATAAATCCCAGCTCTTACTTAAAAGCAATTAGTTCTCACAGCATGGCCCTGTTCAATACTCACCTCCAGGATGGGAACACAGAAGATACAGTGTTATAGTAAAATTTGGCAAAGAAATTAGAATGATACCTGACGATCGGATAAAATAGTGTCAGGGATCTTCAACACTTGTCTTTAAACAAGCAGCCATCTAAGTGAGATGTCAATTACGTGCACATGGAAGAAGCACACTATCATCAAAGGTGATGTGAAGCATATAACCCAAAGTCAAGAGGAAGGATGAGTATCAGAGCCCAAAGTCAGAGAACCTGGGTTGCAGAGGCTATGACGGACAATGGGAGGCTAAAATTCACTAGTGGAACTATGTAGGAAATAAACTTCAGGTGAACTCCATCTATCCAGGATTGAGGGAAAGGAGGAGAATATTTATTAAATGAAGTGCCTTGTAGAGTTGGGTAAAGAAGGTCAAAGACTGAAATCTGACTTTAATAGTTAAAACTTATCAACAGATTCCCCTTATGATGCTTGCTGGACCTGATCTGGTTCCCAATTATTTTTGTAGTTTGGGTTGTATGTTTTGTTTGGCTTTTCACTGTACATATTAGGGATATTTTACATGTATTGTGTCATTGGTGGTCACCCTCTTGAAGTTATGGTATATATATATTTTTTTAATTTTGGGGGTGTATTAAAACTAGGAACACAGAAACTATAGAGTCAGCCAGTGGAATAGGGTTTGGCAAGAGAGAACACAGAAGTGGGGCCAGGAGGCAGGGGTGATGATATCAAAGGGTCCAAATAGAAAAAAGAACTTTTGGGAAATGATTTGGTGGCAAATGTACAATTCTTCTGGATGTGATTGAACTATGGAATGCCTCAATATATGTATTGACCCCAATAAATAAAAGAACACCAACAATTAAAATAATTGTTATTAAAATAATAAACACAAACAAATAAAACCTCATTGCCATTGAATTAATTCCTATTCATAGTGAGCCTATAGGACAGAACAGAACTGTCACACAAGGATTCCAAAACTATTGAGCACTTGATATGCATGGGAACACTGGAGGATGAAAAAGAAACCAGAAAAGAGTCATTGAATTATGGTCTTGGAAAAAATATTGAGTATACCATGAACTGCCAGAAGAACACACATATCTGATTTGGAAGGAGTACCACTGGAATGTTCCGTAGAAGCGAGGATGACGGGACTTTATTTTGAATGCTTTAGTCATGGTATCAGGAGAGACAGGTCCCTGGTGAAAGACATCATACTTGGTAAAGTAGAAGGTCAGTGGAAAAGGGGTAAGAAAAAGGTAGAATGGTACACTGACTACAAAAATGTATGCAAATATAGTAAGTGTTGTGAGGATAAGACAGGAGAAGGTAATGTTTCCTTCTGTTGTCCCTAGCATGATTTTGAATCAGAACCAACCTGAGTGTCCCTAACACTAAAAATAAGATTTTGTAAGAGCAGATGGCTAGGTCTTTTCTCCCAAAGAGTCCCGAGTTGGTCCACACTATTAAACTTTTTATTAGCAGCTGAATGCTTTAACCATTGGGTCACCATTTGACCTAAAACCCTAAGAGTCAAAAGCAGAAGGGAGTCAGATAGACTCCAGTGCAGTTATGTTCATTGTAGATTATTTGTACTATTCAAGAAGTATAAAAATCCAAATATGCAGCAGACAAATGGATAAACAACATACTATAGCCATAGGATGGAACACTAGTCATTTATAAAAAATAATGACATTCTTATACCTTCTATGATGTGAACATCATACTGACTGAACTACACCAGATACAAGAGGATAAATATTGGATGACCTCACTTGTGTGAAATATCTAGAATAGGCAATTCATAGAAACAAAATGTAGGTTAAAGGCTAGTAAGAGCCTGGTAGATGGGCTGATGGGAGGAGGAATTAAAATGTATTGCTTAGTGGACATGGAGTTTCTGTTTGGGACAATAAAAAGTGCAGAGATAGAGGCGATGATTGCATACCATTGCATTGTAATTAATGCCTTGATTTGTAGCTTAAATCTGGCTAAAATGACATTTTTAACAAAGATTTTATTGGCACATAATCCATATAACATGCAATTCACAGTTATGAATGTTATGATCATTACCACAGACAATTTTAGAACATTTTCTTCGTTCTTGTTCTTGTTGTTATTAACTCACTATTCCCCCCAACTTCCCCTGCCATACTACCAAGAAACTATTAGTTCAGTTATTGTCTCTAACAATGAACTATATTAGATTTTGTATACAGAAAAACATGCAAAAACAATAATAAGAGATGAAAGCAAAAATATTCCAATAAAACCTAACAATAATAAAATAAAATGACATTTTATGTTGTATATATTTAACAACAATAAAGTTGACAATAAAAAAGAAAGGACACAGAAAGTGCGACTTAGAGATGCAGCTCTTGCTAGAGTTGTATGTGGGTGACGATGCTGACTGAGAATCTAGTAAGATGACAAGTTAGCACCTCAAAGTTCATGTAACTCAGCACTCTATTTGTATCCTGGTCCCGGTGCTGTTTGTTAACTGCAATTTGTATACAGGGAGCATCTCTTTTGTTTTCTTCAGTACCAATCACTTAGGAAATTCCCAACTCTTCTATATTTGCTATAAAGTGCCAGCTCTTCAGTTCTCTGTAGATAGACTGGTGGCAGGTGAACCTTTCTCTGACTTCTGAAACAGCTTTCATTTAGGTGTGCTAGCTTGGTCTCTCATCACGTGGCTGGAGAGGACAAAGGTAAATGGTGGCCAATTCAGGAGTGGATTGTAGAGCAATTGTTCGCAATCTCGGAGGAGGGGGGGAGGTCACCACGACATGAGGAACTGTATTAAAGGGTCGCAGCATTAGGAAGGTTGAGAAACACTGTTGTAGAGGCAGTGCAGCCTCGTTGGGGTGGTTCCTGGTTACTATGATAAGCAGTGTAAGATGAACTGTCTGTTTGCACAGACCTCCAAGGGGGTACATACGTCAGATTGCAGGCTGGCTTAGTGCTTTGTTTCTTAACCAGCATCCCTGGCACTCGGTGGGATGGTGTGGATGGTATGCATTCCCTGAGACAAGTTCAGGATAGTTGTGTCATGTTGCACCAAGAAAAGAAGGCTAAGTGTCCTATGATATTAAAATGCAATGCATGTCAGGGCTAACCTTTACTTATTTCTGTAGTCATGTGTTCAATGAGAACCTACTAGGACCAAGTTCTGGGGATTCAATGCAGGTCCTTGTGGCCCCTATATCGCCCATCCTTCTAGTCAGGCCTCAGGAAGAAGAGAGCTCAGAAAACTCTGCTTGGTCCAAACAGCAGGGCTTCACCCTTCTGATCACCTATTGCCATGCCAAAGCTGAATGACTAAAAACCAAAATCTTTCACCATTGCTCACACACCTGTGATCTGGCAGGTGTCACTGGACAATACTCACCTGGTATCTCAAGGTGATTGAAGTCAAATGTCCTTTGAACTGAAAACATTTGAGAGGTGAGTGATCCAAGATTCTAAACAGCTCCTTCACATCGCTGGTCATTGGTGTTGGTTTGTCAACTATTGTCTCACATAAGCCTATGTACCGGAACACCTACATGTGAGCATTTAATATGGCAACTGGGTTCCTAGAGGGAGTATTCTGAGATAATTCCAAGAGATTCTGGCAGAAATCACATGGCCTACCCTCAGAAATCTCAGAGCATCCCTTTCAACATATACTATTGACCAAGTAAGGGGAAAGATTGCATCTTATGATAAAAGGTTGGCAATACTATGTTACAGAAGAGAATGTGGCACTGTCAACTTTAGTGTCGATAATGTTGGAATGATTTAAAAAATCCTGGGAAAATTCCTGGTTCTTATCTCTAAGATGCATGTTAGGGCCTGCCTGAAATCCGCCCATTACTACTTTAGTACTTAAACTTACATCCTGAATCTTCCAAAGTCAATTCTTTTGGATTGGCACCAAGATGTTTTAACTGCTTCTCCCTGTCTGAGTGAAGTTTAATGTCTTCCCTGAGACTCTATTTCAATGGGAATCCATGAGTGAAAGAATGTGGACCAGAGAGCATTCCTGCAGGGGTAGAAAAGAAAAGGGTAGGGACTAAAGCTAGTCCAAAATCTGGATCTCTCCTCAGTTGTCCCAGAAGGATCTTGCTAGTGGATTTGAGAACAAAAACTTTAAATCCACAGTGCTTGGCACAGGGAAAGTCCCATCCTCACTAAATGGAACTACTCCAATTCCAGGTCATCTCTAGAGAATTCTATATCCCAAGTGGATGGAGCCCATCCCTGCCAAAGGCATGGGCACATTGTTTATTCTCCTTTCAGTTTCTCCACCAGTTGGCCAAGTTCCCCCAGGGCTTCTGAGGATTCTGTGTTCAGGTCTGGGTTCCAAACACATGGAATGATATTAACAGACTGGCATGAGGCCAGCACAGTCATGTTGTGTAGAGAAGGGTGCTGCTTCCCTGTGGAGCAGAAACAGAGATCCCCCAAGGGGAGAAAATACAGGGGACTAGAGAACCAGCTTCCATTCCTGAGGATACAGTCAATCAATGTGTTTTCTTGACTCTGCCCAGTGTCCTAATTCTCCTCTTGGGATTATCCAAGTCCCAGGAGGGCAGAGACTAGCTTCAAATTGGAAGTTCTGATGGGTAGTGAGCACCATCACTGAAGGTAGAAACTCACTCTGACGGTGCAGAGAGGACCCCACAGAAGTCACTAGATGATCCAAGAAACTCCTTATAATGCTGTACAAGGAATAGTCTCAGCCTGGCCCTGAAGTACCATTCTAACAATGTGTACTTGAATGAGGAGAATAACATATTGAGGCTACTCCAGTGCTCACTGTCAGGAGTGGAATGATCGATAATTTCTTAACGCTGCTTTTTGATATTTTCAAATGCCCAGTTTATTCACTGCAAACATACATCAAACAATCTAATAATCTCAAAATTAACAAATTATTAAGTGAGAACATCAGGGCAAATATAAGAGTATAAGGGGCAGCACGCTACACACATCATTATTCCGGCATCATAGTCCCAATAAGCATCGCCTTCATTGTTTGCTCACCCCGGGTAGAGTTGGATAGAGCAGGAGTTGGTGTCTCCTTGGTTCCTAGCTCTGAAAAGTCAGTATCTCAAGCCAGGTTTAAGTCGCCAGCTTGGCTGGCTCTGTGACCTCCTTATCGGATGGTCTGTTGGTTTGGACCTTCTGTTGGTTCTTGGCAGTTGTTTCAAAACTTCCCCTTTCAGCTGTTTCAAGGCGTCCCTTTTTAGCTGGGCCCCAATTTCACCTTTTATTTCTTCTTGTGTTGCTTTTGGTGATGCTATTCAACATCCTTCAAGGTAGTTCAACATCTTGCAGGGCAGTTTATAATGCTCTCATCACTCACTAACTTTTCCAGCTTGTGTTCCCTGTGTTCCTTTGGCAATCTAATTTCTCTTGGCAAGGGGACACTGATCCTCCTGTCCTTCCTCCTTCCATTCCCTTATCAAATATTATTGAGCACTTAATAGACTGAGTTATATTCCCTATATTTGGAGACCTGGCTGAGCCCTGGTGGTGTAGTGGTTGTGTGCGGAACTGCGGCCCACTGGGTTGGAGGTTCAAATCTAGCAGCAGCTCTCCAGGAGCAAGGTTGGGCCTCCTACTTCCACCACCAGAAGGCAGTGATGCCCCCCAAAACAACAACAACAAAAATATTAGGAGACCTAGGGATGGAAAAGTAAATACATTTAAGAGTACTGGGTACCCCTGAAGAGCAGATAAAAGAAGTTACAGGTAAAGTTAAGGGTTCAGAGGAAAAGCTGGAAGGATGGCAGTGGCCTAGCAAAAGGAGAGAGATACAACAAAAACATGATAAGAAGGCCGCTCTTAATAGAGAGCTGGTTTTGACAAGTGGATGTAGGAAGGGTGGGTGGTTGAGATGGACTCCTGGGTCTGTGAGTTGTACATTATAAGGGAAGGGTACCATTGAGGGAAACACCTCCAGCAGAGCTGGAACTATGTCTCCCTGGAGGGTAAAGATAGCCACAGACTTGGGTGAAGGCTTCTGTATTAGCATCTCCTCTCTGGTGGGGATCACTGAAATTAGAGGCAACACCCTCATGTCAGATCTTCCCTCTAGTCTCTTTGTTCCACAAAATACCTCTCAGGAACCTGTATCTTTCCTGAAAAAAAAAAGCGACGCTTTATTCACAGCCTCCATATTTCTGTAGAGTAGAAATCATTGACATGCCTGAAAGTCAATGAACTGCCCAGTTCTTCCCACTTCCAATTTTTCTTCATCTTACCCACCTCTCCTCCTTCCCTTTCATCCAAGATCTCTCACAGTGTCACAGTACCAGAAGCAATCCAGGGTAGTAATGAAAATAGTTTCCATCCAGGGAAGAGAGAATGGCTTCAAGTTTAGCGAGTGCTCTGTGGTAGTTAAATATCATCTCTACTTTTGTGTAGGTCAAGTTTTCCAGTACATTTTCAAGCAGCTTTTGTGTTAAAATTAGGTGCCTTACCTGATATTTGGGTTGACTTTTACTAGAGCATATTCAGTAATCTATTGTCAACTTGAGAGGATTATGATTGAAGGGGTGGAGTGTCGCCTGTAAATCATTGTATTGCCAATAAAGCCTCTGTGTGGGCATGGCCTTCCTCTGAGGATTTTGGGAATTGCTGTTTTTCCTCCTTGGAGGCAGGAGACACTTTCTCCCTGAAGTCAAATGAATCTATCTTCAGGCAGTCGGAGCTGAAGGAACCACATGGAGACCCCTGCCAGGGCTGAGATGTTTACAATGCACCTGGATCCAGAAGACTTCCCACCCACTGGCCTGTGATCCTCCTGCATTTGGCATCATGCATGTGGTTCTTGAGTATCAAGAGGAGTTCATAGATTGGTATAGGACATATGGGCTGATATTGAACTTGCGAACTTTATCTGGATTTGTCTGGGATGTTTTCTCAATATTCAATTGCTCTCATATATAAAGCTCTTTCTGATACACATATGAATGTCTCTGGATTTGTTTCTCTAGTCATCACAGACTAACACAGGCTCCCCACAGAGAAGGTGGGTAGGTTGGAGTCCCTGGCTTCTGAGGTAGGGAAGAAGCCATAAACATTCCTACCACAAGTAATTGACTGCTAGATGGGTTTCAGTCACAAAAGCAAGTGGGAGGGGGACCTGTTTGCTGAACCTGTCTGTGTAATTTAAAGCACTTCATAATTCTGTGCATCCAGGTTTGCACATCATAGAAACTGCTCTCAAGAGTCTGCATACAGTCAGCATATGCCAGGACCCTTCCGTATTAACTCAGGGCCAGCATGTTGTTAAGCCCTTGTAGCATACGCACACCTAGGGACAGATGCATTCCCACAAGATATCTTATCTTGAAGCTTGTTTACTTACCCTCCAAGTTTTGGACCTCGATCTCCAGCATTTTACACTGAAAATATTGAAGATGATCAAGTATATCTACTTACCTCATTATGTATGCCTTCCACCTAGGAAAATCTTTTTTTAAAGAAAATATTTTGAATATTAAACTCAGTACCACAAAGTTTTGCTTGTATTCAGCACCTCAAGAAGTAAAATTGAGATATGCTCAGCCTTTTCAAAGAGCATTGTGTTTGTGCTTCTATCTACTCTTCTTGAAGAAGAGTACACAATTTTCTAATAATGAAAATGGCCTTAGGAGTATAAGTTTTTTAAACACCCACATATACATGTCAAAAAGATTTTCAATAGTTGTTTCAAGCTAATTTTAAAAATCACTTTATGGGGGTGGCCTTCTGAGCATCATTACATTCTTTTGCAGATGATAGTTGAAAGGAAGGATAGGCTGCCACCTGCTCTAGGGCCCTCTGCTTTAGTTCTTTTGTCTTCGCTTGAAGTATGTGATCACTTCTCTATCTAGAACAGAGAATTTCTGGCTATGGAATCAACAGTTTCCTTAGTGTAGGCACTAAGCACGACTATGGCAAGACCTATTCTTAAAGAAATAGGTTTAAACCTTTCTTAAAGAAAGAAAGAGGTCTCCTTCTTTCAATGTCATAGCCTGGTTTGTAAGTATCACACCTCTAACATTTGGGACTATAGACCCATCAAAAAAAAAAAAAAAGAAAGCTTGCCAAGGACCACTCGACTTCTCATGAGTAGAAGCAGGATTTCAAGTCTGGTCCTCTGACTCCCTTTCCATTGCCTCTTTTGCTGTATGCCTCATTAAGCTAATCACATCAAGCTCCCAGCAGCCTTAACACCTGTCCAGGAGAACTAGAAACTGCTGAACACCTGGTCAGGAGAACACGAATGGGTTGGCCAAAAGAGGAGAAAGGGGAATCAGGAGTGTTAAAGTAGGAGATTAGACTGAATCCTGTTGCCTCTTTGCTCTGAACTTCTGTTTACTCAGGTATCTAATGGGCACAATGATTTGCGGCCAGATTTTCTCAAGCAGTTGCATTGAGAACAAAGTAATTTGAGTGTGTGAACTGCTTCTGCAATTTTTTTTCTCCCTTGAGAAGCCCCGTTGTTTCTTGGATCTTAGTAGTGCCACAGGGGACAACACCCAGCAGCCTCCTAAGTGGGGGCATTTGGCCTTGAACCTCCTGAGTGCACAGCTTCTGTGAACTTTTAAGCTGGAACATGCTACCCAGAGTGTCCTCTCCCCTGCCTGCACACCCTCCTCCCAGTCTCCGGCAGCAGATCCAAGAAAGCAGACAGGCCTTATCAGAAGACCGTGTTCTCTGGTTTCTGGGAACCGTCTGCACTCTGCAGCCTTCTTTCTCAGGAATCAGTGCCAAGCAGGCTCTGTCTCCATGTCTGGCAGGCCTCCAAGCATTCTGTTTTAAGCTCTTCTCAGCAGCAGGAAGACAGACTTCATCAGTGCTGGAAGCACCCCAGCAATAGGCTGCTGTCTGATTTGCTTATAAAATCAGCACAAGGTCAGTGCCTCCAGATGTATCCAGCACCTTGTTGCTCCCCTGGTATGGTGGTGGATCTGATCTTCTCTACTGGAGCACCCTTCTGGCAGTTCTGGGGTGTTATCTGCATGTGGAGACTTCAGCAGTCAGAAAGTTCAAGTAAACAGCCAGCTGTTACTCAGGACTTTAAGAGGGGTCTCCTCAGATCCATACCATATCCAGCCAGGTGTGAGTCATCACTCATTTAAAATTAAAGGGACAAAATCCCAGTGAGATTATGAATTTATCAAGGTCACTTAATGTATATGTGGCTGAACTGCTTTTGAAACTAGCCAGTCCAGCTCCAGAGTTTAATCCTATCTCTTTAGTACACAGAGTGTTTCAGCTCCTTGGTCCAGGTCTTCCTTTGCCCCTGCAGGAGAGTTGTTCCTGCTATACAAAGGTGGAAGGAGATCAGCTCCATGCAGGTATGTAGATGTGTTAGTCCAGGTAGACTAGAGGAACAAATTTAAGGACATGCATATCAATATAAGGAGAGGGTTTATATGCAAAAGGAATGGGACATGAAGAAAGCATCCCAGCCCAGTCCAGTCCAGTCCAAAGTCATAAATCCGATATTAACCCATATTTCTGAAATCAGTCTATAAAGTCTTCTTCCGACTCACAAAGTCACAGGTCAGCGGGTGCAGAATCCCGGTGCTGGCAGGGCACCTCGCCTCCACGGCTCAGGGTCCATCAACAGCAGACGCAACTAATCGCTGGCAGAGGTCTCCATCTGGCCGCCCAAGCTTCAGAGTTCTGGCTTAATCAGGGCAAAGCTGTGTGGTTTCTCTGCCGGTTCCTCCAGCTTCTCGAACACTGCCAGCTTATCTTGTCCGTGATTAGTCGTCTCTCAGACAAGTCTCAACAACTGGAGAAGATAGTTTCTCATCTTCATGAGGGAAATATCGCAAGATTTCCCAGAAGTCTCAGGAGAAAGCCATGCCCAC
Organism: Nesogale talazaci; assembly: GCA_004026705.1. Lineage (NCBI taxonomy): Eukaryota > Metazoa > Chordata > Mammalia > Afrosoricida > Tenrecidae > Nesogale > Nesogale talazaci. Next base: position 26,196 of record PVJH01008171.1, on the reverse strand, counting down.
CTACAGGCCTCATTGGGTGCTCAATGGCAATCTCCAGATTAACAGGCTAGACTCCACCCCTACATTTCAATCATAAAATTAACATAAGCACTTGACTGCCACAGTAGACTTGGGGAATTCTAGCCTGGAAACCCAAGAAAAGTGTTTGTGTGCCTGGAAAGGGTTTCTAAGAGAGGCTAACAAGAATACTAATGGATTTGTGATGGGACTTTTGTGTGAGTAGCCAACACATAGCCTTGGGAAAGGGCAGGGCCTATCTGTATTTGCAGTTCATGTGTAAACTTCTGAGACTAAAAAGGTGGCAGAGGAGCCTCTCTTGCAAGAGTCATTTTTCCAAGGATAAATATCACTGAATCATTCTTTTACTTTACTCATAGGACAGCCTTTTTCAAGGGCATTCTCTGTTTTCTATACCACATCTCCACCCCTCCTCCCCCAACTTCCTTACCATTCATTCCATACTCCAGGGAGACCCTGTCCATCCGTATCCTCTCCTTTACTCTCCGTGCTTGGGTTCCCTCATCAGTCTGTGGAGGAGTATGAGCCCATTCTTGCAGAGAAGCATCCTTGGCATCCTAGAACATGAGTAGGATGTGATGAGAGGAAGCACCATGGGAAAGTAAAAGATAGTGTCTTACCTTCCCCACACTCAAACCTGGAGGGCGAATTTTTCAGTCAGCACTTTGAAGATTTCTCAGAAACTTGTGTGCTGCACCAGTAAAGGAAACAATGCATAGGTGAGGAATCGCAGAAATGCATTGAACTGAGAACCAGGTGTCTAGAGTCTCTCTTCTTTCAAAATATCAATAGGAGAGGAGGTACATGATTCACATGTGGGCCATTTTATTTTAGAGACTTGATGTGTTTCCCTTACAGAGAACACTTTTAAAAGGACTTCAAAGCCTTAGGAGTGTAGTAATTAGATTGATAGACTTGTTATTTTCCATTAGAAGAGACCTAGGTTTAATTCCTGACCATATGTATAGAAACCACCATCAGTCAATGGAGAATTTTGTGTTCCTATGATGTCTAAAATTTTTTACTGGATCTTCTATACTATGATGAACTAAGAAAAAAGGTCTGATGATCTATTTATGAAAGTCAGTCAATACAAATTCCGAGGGTCACAAAAATCTTATTATAGTTCATCATTGCAACAGTACAGGACTAGGAAAGAGGCCACCATGAATTGAGGTTGACTTGATGGCAGCGAACATCTGAATGATGGAGGATTTCAAATTATTGTTTAAAACTCACAGAAGAGGAGAGCTCTTTGGCCAGTCTCACTCATTCATTATGACTCAGTTATTAGTGACTTCCTTGAATGGTAAAAGCTGGTTTTTGTCAACTGAGTCTACGAAGACCACCTTTGATACTCTCATATGGAATTGATCAGGGAAGCATGTCCCTTATTTGATCAGGTTGCTGAATAGGGGAATTTAAAAATTCTGAAAATGTTGTAGCTGCTCTTAGGTGCCATCCAGTTGGATCCAACAAACAGTAAACAAATGTACAACAAAATCACCCACCATTCAGACCTATGCTACCCTCAAAGTTGTTCCAAGGTTTGAGTCTATTGCTGCAAAAATGGGCCAATCCATTTTGTTGAAGGCCATTCTCTTTTTTGCTGCTCCTCCACTATGCCAAGTATGATGGCCCTCTCCAGAGACTGGTCTTTACTGACAACATGTCCACAATACTTGAGGAGAATTCACACCATCCTTGCGTCTAGGGAGCACTCTAGCCATACTTCTTTCATGACAGATTTGTCTGTCTTTTAAGAAGTTTGTGGTACTTTTGATATTCTTCACTAGCTCCATAATTGAAAGGCATCAGTTCTTCTTCAGTCTTCCTTATTCTATGTACAGCTTTCACATGCACATGAAGTTATTGAAAATACCATGATTTGGGTCAGGCACACCCCAGTCCTCAAAGTCATATCCTTGCCTTTCAACATCTTGCAAAGCAGAAAACAATGCATCATTCAATCTTTTGACTGCTGTTTATATTAACCTTGGACATAGATCCAAATCAGATAGAATTGTTGACAACTTCAAGCCTTTTTCATTGATCATGATATTAGTTCTTGGTCCACTTGTGTGGATTTTGGTCTTCTTTACATTGAATTGTAGCTCATTGAAGGCTGCAATCCTTGGTCATCATCTGCAAGTCTTTGATATTCTCTGCATTTTCAACAAACAAGGTTTTGTTATCTTCATATCACAGGTTGTTAATAAGTTTTCCTCCAATTCTGATGCTGCACTCTTCTTAATAAAATCCAGATTCTCTGATTATTTTCTTGTCATACAGATTGAATAAGTATAGTGGGAGAATACAGTCATGACCCACCTTTCCTGATTTTAAACCAAGCAGTATTCACAACTGCCTCTTGATTCATGTACAAGTTCCATATGATTACAATGAAGTATTCTGGAATTCCCATTCTTATCAATTCTATCCATTTTTTGTTTTGATCCACATAGTTCAATGTCTTTGTAGATCCAATGAAATAAAGCTAAATATCCTTCTGATACTCTCTGCTTTTATCCAATATCCATTCGGCCCTTGAGTCAGCTCTGTATGTTCAGTGGCAAGCATATATCCTATAAGAAATTGGGTGCACCATGCTGCCCATCACATAGTGAGTGAGCAAATCCCTGGGAAGTTAGTTCTCCCCTTAGACATATGCTCAAGTCTACTTTGAGAACAATTGTACCATTAAATAAAAAAACAAGATATGAAATAAATGTGTGTGTGTAATATCTGAGGTAGTGGTGGTATGGGTAGATGGGTGTACATGGTGGTAGGGCTTGCTGATCATGAAAAAATTTGAGTTCTGGAGAGTATACTTTGAGGAGACCTGGCTTGACATTTTTTAAATATATGATTTGGAACAAGAGATCCAAAACTGTTGAACCCAAGTTTCCTACAAATCACTGTTAATTGATGTTGCCAACTTGGAGTTCCCAACTCATAGCACTATAGAAAGAAACACTGCCCAATCTTATCATATCTATGATCAGCTGACAATCAAACCTTTGTGAGCTAGAGGGGTTTCATTTTGGGCAGTAGACCATCAGGTCTTTCTTCCTTGAATATCTTAGTTTGGAAATCCACTGGAACCTGCTCTGCTTCATCGCACCTGTGAAGTGTCTGACAGGCATGTGGTAAGTGTGCATTAGTGGCATTGCATGAACCCTGACCCCAGGTCTCCCACAACCAAAGCACACTCACTATCACTGAGTAAGTTAGGACTCATAGCAACAAGATACAATGGGGCAGAACTGCCTCTCTAGGATTCTAAGGCTGGAGCTCTTTACAGGAGCATAATGCCTCATCTTTCTCCTGAGGAGCAGCTGGTGCTTTTGCAGCTCAACCCTCTAGGCCACCACCACTCCTTCTATAGAATAAGGGTGATAAGATCTTCCTAGCAGGGTTGTTCTAAAGATTAGGTGAATTATTATGTATGGAACACATAGTTTGTTTCTATTAAGTGTTAGTTAAATAGATAAACTAAAAATGCTTTTTATTGTGGATAGGAAATAGTAAATAGATAGGTAGTAAATAGTAATTTATGTCAATTGACTTGTAAAATAGGAGCTGATGGACTTCCATTTTTGTGTGTGCATCAGTGCTTTGACCTCACACTTGATACAGAATAGCATGAGAGCAGGTGAAGTTTTCAGTTTCCTCGAGCAATGTGTGTATTAGTTGAGAGATACAAGGGAGAAATGGAAACCCATGATAGCACCTTATAATTGTGGTGTCAGGGTTCTGCATCCAGAGAGTGGACTGAGTGACTTGGGGCAAGAGGGGACATAACCGCTGCTTACCTCCAGCACAGTACAACAGGACAATCAGATGCTGCCTTTGGTAACCTTGCCAAAATCTTCACCCTAGCCTAACCAAAAACTTAAACTAGGCTTTCTTGAAAGGGGAGAGGAAATCCCTGAGTTAACTGAACTGTAATCTGAATTCATGAAGAAAATATATGAAATTACTGAATTTACCTGGGCTCAACTCGATCAATATTGCTGCCTTCAGGGGAAATGGAGTTTTAAAAGGAATTGAATTCAATTATAGGAAAATAATGAAATGTTGGTTTTGCATATGTGCTTATGTGGTCACATGCTGTTGAATTGGTTCTGACTTATGGTGGTCCTATGTAGTACAGAATGGAACACTGCCCAGTCCTATGCCATCTCCACAATTGTTCTTATGTTCATGCCTGTTGATGCAGCCATTGGGTCAATCCATTTTGTCCAAAGATCATCTTTTTATCTGCCTCACTACTTAACCAAGCATGATGACCTTCTCCAGGAACTGGTCTCTCCTGACAATATGCCCCAAGTTACTGAGATGCTGAAAACTATTTCACTGATATTTCAAACTCACGTATGATCACCCAAGGTAAACAGGTTTCTGCAAAGCTGCCAAATTAAGAACAGACTATGAATTAGGAATATACTGCCTACTGCTGATAAATTAGTCACTCATATACCTTGAATGCATGGTTAAGTATTTTATAAAATTCTTAGCATCATACATGTCTCTCTCTCTATTTTTCTACTACCATGAAAGAAGAGTTGAAAGTGGAGTACATTTTTGAGCTAGGCATCCCTGTACTGAGAAACTCTTAGAACCAGGGAAAGATCATACTATGACATATGGAGATCTCATGGAATGCCTACTTTGTTACATGTAGGAACTTGGATTGTGTCTCTGTATTTTCTTCTCTCTGTGAATGCCAGACACCTTAGCAGTTCTCTCTAGGCTCTGAGTTCCATCTCTTCAAGACAGTAACTGTATTAGTCAGGGTAGACTAAAGAAACAAATCCAGGGAGACTCATATATGTATAAGAAAGAGCTTTATATACAAGAGCAAGTGAATATTGAGGAAAACATCTCAACCCAGTCCAGATCAAGTTCATAAATCCAATATTAACCCCTATGTCTGATCCCAATATGTAAATTCCTGGTCAAGCTCATGCAGCACATGAAATATGCTGAATTCAGGAAGCTCACAAGCCAGTGGGTGAAAAATCTTGTGGACCCAGTGTCCGTGGAAGCATCCCAGCGCTGGCAGGCTCTCCATGTGGCTCCTTCAGCTTTAGGGCTCTATCACAGCCCCATGTGTCTTCTCAGCTGCAATGTCTTGTCAGGAGAGAGTGTGCGTACCACCCACAGGGAGCTGTTTATCTCTTTAGTGTCTCCAAATGAGGTTATCAAGCTGGCACCTGATTGACAGGCTAAACTCCAGCCCTTCATTCTTAAGTCCAAACTGACGTCAGATTATGTAACTACCACAGTTACACATGGAGCTCAAGGACTACAGATGCTGATTGGAAAGGACTTTTCTTCTGAACTGTGAGCCAGAAGAGAAAGTCCCTAGCACTGGGGCTGTGAATATAGACTTCAGTATCCTAACCAGTGACAGAATAACCTCTGATGATTACAATTGCCTACTTAAAGTAATTTTTAGAGATGCACCAGATAACTAAGATACCAGCAAAGCAAGAATTGGTCTCTATTTTACAGAGATGAAAACAGAAAACAAGAAGGTCTAGAGACTTGTCCAGAGCCACAAAGAGTGAGGTAAATATTAGAGTCAGGAGGAGAGCCCAGAAACTCTGATCCCCTGTCCAAAGTGTCCATGATAATGAAGGCCTCTGGTGGTCAGTAGGAAGGCAGGCTGGGATAAGTCTCTAGTCCCAGGCCTACAATAAACCATGGAAAATTCATGGATCAGGAAGGTTGTGACTTGTCACAAAGAACAAAGTTGGGATGAGAATTCTGGTGCTCCATGCCAGAATAGAAAGAGCTTTGATATGGGAAAAGAGGGTAAAAGAAAGTAAACAAATGAGAAGAGACAGCAAGTGCTCCTAGAATAAAAAGAAATAACACAGTTGTGTGTGTATGTCTGTGTTTGCATGTGTGGTGTGTGCTTATGTTAAGAGTGTAGCGTGGAGAGAGGCAGGAGGTGAGAATGACAGAGAATGGAGCAGAGGGATGGAAAAAAGGGACAGATGGGAAGTAATCCACGAAAGCCAAAAACCTCAAGTGAGACAAATGTTTATTTTATTTAAGTGTTGATAACAGAAAAAAATGCTGATGGAAACTCCCATGTAGTAGAGGCTAGTGCCAGCTCCCCTGATTCCAGGGAGAAGTGGAAGAATAGCCCTCCACCAAGCAGGGCAGGCCCGAACTTGGCTACCAAGTGCGCCTACCTGAAGAGCTGCTGCAGCTGCTGTAGCCCAGAGGTGGAAACTTGCTGGCTGTTTCCCTTCTCAGTGCTTCAGAGTCATGATCCGTGAAATGAGCACAGTCATTCCCTCTATGCCCACCTTCTACAGTCACTGGAAAGATTCCAAAATAGAATAAAAGGGACCAGATTCACCCGTCTGTCTGAAGAAAATAACAAAGATAAGCAGATAATATATATGAAAATACAGATATCAAGACAACACCCATCAGAAAACAAAGTGCCGTGATCCTAGAGGGATGAGACACAGCTATAGCGAGCCCTATGCATATCCCAGTTACATGTCTAGAGTTTCTGGCTACCCTGTTTGTAGCAGAGAACCCAGATGGAACCTGGCACACTCACTGATTGGAAGAGAGGAAACCCAAATCCTGCCGAGACTAAGGTGGCTGGAGTTGACACTGAGAAGAGCAATCCAGAGAAAGAATCCTCAATACATCCAGAGTGGCCTTGAATATTCAACAGAGTTCTGAATCATACATGCACTCACACTTACACATGGGAGGAAATGATCTTGGGCCAGGGGAAAAAACATCCAAGGATACTGAAGAGAAAAGAACATGGAACTCATAAAGTCCCCGTTCCCACCATGAAATAAAGTTCTATTTCAGAGTACCTGGAGTACCCTAAAGTCCAGTCTATATTTAAATGTTTCTGTTTACACAGGAGAAGATAATATGTATGTGTGCAAGTGAGTGCATGTGCAAGTAGTTTGCTTGAATCTTGTTCAAACTAGATCCATTTCTTGTATTGGTTGTTATAACACCCGAGTCTGCCCTGTTTTTCATGATTTTGTCTTGAAGAACATGGATCTCTTGTCCGTTAGAATATTTCATAGTTAGGATTTGTCCAATTTCACTCTTGTGATTATGTTGAACTGTTTTCTCTACCTTTGTTCGTTTGTTTGTTTACACTGAATAGTATATCCAAAAGTTTAACAGGAATCAGGTTCAATCTTTTGGCAGGAATACTTCATGAGTGATGCTTCCCTTCTAGTTACTTTTGAGGTTATACCACTCACCACAGGCTTATCAGGACTGGTTCATTATAGTTGTTGTCAGTACAAAATTCTGGAATAAGAATATAGTTTAATTTCTTTCTGTTCTATGCAGGAAAGTTAGAATACAGGTGGATCAGAAAGAGGTCTGTATGAATAACCTTGATTGAATTCTCATTAAGAAAGTCAACCCCAATTTTATTTATTTATTTTAGCGTATTGTTGCTAGGTGCCATCAAGGCTGTTCTAGCCCATAGCAACTGTATGCACAATAGAAAGAAAGGCTGCCCCATTCTGCATCACCCCACAAATGTTCCCACATATGAGCACATTTTTGCAGCCACTGTGTCAATCCATTTCTTTGAAGATTTTCTTCTTTTTCATTGCCCCTCTGCTTTCCCAGGCATGATATTCTTCTTTAGGGACTGTTCTCTTCTGATAAAATGTCCAAAGGTGAAGGTTTATGTCAGTCTTAGAATCCACAGTTCATGCACATTTAGTTTCATGGCTCAGAAATGCCTGTTATTGTTTTAGCCAAAGACAGAGATCAGAATGATTCAAGAAACTTAGGTTATTTTGAAATATGAAGCAAAAGGAAGCACTGGGGTTTTTACCTCCACACTACTTAAAAGATTCAGTGAAAATTGTGCAAGATATGTACCTTAGAATATGTGATGGGTTTTGAAAGTAATCAGAGGACCCCATAACAATTGTCACAGGAAGCCCAGTTCACAGGAAAATAATACATTTCCCCAGGACATTATCGTTTGACAGACTATCAATTGATACCATGATGACTACAAGGGCTGTCAGACTGGTTGAGGTTTTAGGCTCCATTGCTATAATTAGCCATCTAAATGGCCTGGCTTGCCTCCTTCCTGAGTCAGAACATCTCTACTGATTAAGTTGAAAAGGATTTTTTACTGCAAGTGCAGGGACTGCTATACTTTGGGTTTCATGACAAATGAAAGATGGGACTTTCTACCCCCATAAAGAGTTCTAGTCTCTGAAATTCACAGGGGCAGTTCTACCTTGTCCAATATAGACACTGGGAGTCACCATAAACTTGATGGAAGTGAGTTTGGGTTGGATTTGGTCAATATTAACAGACTAGATCTTAAACTATGTTACATTTCTAGTTTTGACTAACACTGGGCTAACTCAGCTTCTCTCTCACCATCACTTATTCCACTTTTTCTTTGTGTTTCTTCTTTCCATTTCTCTTCATTTATTATCACTCTGAACTTTGGTAAAGGCTGCTATTTTTATCCTAAATTGTTGGTCATTCTACCACAGGGTAAGTTCCTTTACAGACCTTAAGGGTTACTAAGGGCCAGAGGTGAGAGTTCCCACCTAATTTTTAAAACATTTTATTATTTTATTTATTTTCATTAATCATTTTATTGAGGGGCTCTTACAAATCTTATAGCAATCCATCATTCAATTGTATTATGCACACTTGTACATATATTGCCATCAGCATTTCCAAAACATTTTCTTTCTACTTTTGAGTCCTTGGTATCAGCGTCTCTTTACCCCCTCCCTCCCCCACCCATACTCCCTTACGAAACCATGATAAGTTATAGATTGTTTTTTTTTTATATATTTTACAATCCCCTTGTTATCCCTTCCCCATTTTTCCATTAGTCACCCCCCTGGGAGGATACTCCCTTTCTCCCCACCCACGCTTATTCCTCCTGGTATCCCTACTCCCCTGGTTTGCCCTGAGGGGTTTATTTATCTTGGATTCCCAATGTTTCGGGCGCTTATGTGTAGCAGTATGCATGTTCTGGTATAATCCTATTACTTCCTACTAGTAAGCCTGTCTTCTTTTATGATTTTGAATACTCTTCCATATTTTCTCATTTTGTTGAAGAGCTAGCTGGGCAAAATCTAATTGTTAGGTCTCAGATTTGTGGAGACTAATGTATGTGCGTTTTATTGGACTAATTGTTCCCACATGTCTTTTTATTCCCATAACTCTTCTTTCCTCTGGATGGTGGAAACCAATGCTTACACTTAAAGAGCTGCTCACAAACTTCTAAGAATTCAATCAAGTAAGTTGTAGTTCACCAGTCTTTGTGAACTATTTTATGCCACTAGACTTTGTTGTTTCCAAAAAATGTGATTCTGTTTAATCCTTATTGTTTAAAATCTTGTATTTATAATAAATAATGGTGGCATATGTTGTATCACAATCCTGAACCATTAGATTATGCTTCTGTAGTGGTTGCTCACTGAGCTTGTAATCACAAGGTTACCTGTTCAAAACCACAGGAAAAATATGAGGCTTTCTACTCCCATAAAGAAGTACAGTATCAGGAACTCAAGGAAGCAGTACTACTCTGTCCAGGCCATTGTAAATTAGAAAAAGAGATAAATCAGCATGGGTGGGGTAGTGAGTTAAAATGCCAATGTTTTGGGGTTTTTTGGTCTTCTTTTGGTTCTTTAGAGAAAGGTTATATGTGAATTCTGAGTACTAGAAAATACAGTGACTAGTTACCATATACACTTGTGTGTAAGCCAAGTTTTTCAGCACATTTCTTTATGCATTTTTTGGTGGTAAAATTAGGAGTTCCATTGATGTTCGTGTCATGATCAGACATCCCACTTTCGGCGGGACAGTCCCCATCTTAAACAATTTTCCCTGCGTCCTGCGGCATTTTATAAAAGTCTTGATTTTTGGAAAGAATACATGACAAGCTAGGGAATGGCTGGGGAAAGGGAAGGGAATATACCCTTTCTACCCCTCCACCCCAATGGTGCCCCACCATACCAAGGTTAAAATCTGGTCACTTTACTTTTGAGCACTTTGATTCCTGGTACTGAGAAGTTTTCAAGGGCTTGAGATTTTCTGTGATGAGTAAACCATGATGGTGAGAACTTTTCTGGTATCTAAGACTTAAAAAAAAAACACCTGCATATGCCAGAATCACTAGGGATTTAGAGTTGATCTGATTTGTCTTCATAATAGCTAAAAAACTTTTGATTATATAGTTTTTCCTGTGATAGGAATTACATATACTCTTCCTAAGATTGTCATTCATTGAAAAATAAGTGCTACTGTTAGAAAATATCATCTCCATGTAAATCCCACAAAATTATTTCTCAGCTTTGGATTCTATACAGAAAGTCAAAAATTGATGTTACTCAGACAGACTTTGAAGACTATAACGTTTACATGCTAAGCAGTGTGAGGTGGAGGTCAGGGTTTCATGGCTCAGATGCATTTCCATAGTGAGCCAGCTGACTGTCCTAGGAACTAGCTGACTTCCTTGCTGCTGCTGCCCCTGCGTTATATCCCATTGCATATCATCCTCGGACTTTTCAGTAATCCAAAAATTCTGCTTCCATGTCTTCCAGAGTCCATCCTGAGGGGAAAGGGTAACCCAAGCTAGCCCTTTCCTAAATACCTATTTCATTCTAATTATTTATAGCCCAACTCAGCCTTTCCAGCCTATATTCCAAGGTCTTTAGTCTCTGGATCAATGTTTTTTTCATTAGGTGCGATTGAGCTGGCATCAGCCCATAGCGTTTTACTGCATGGTCCTGCACCGGCCTCACTTTTGTTCCGATGCCTGAGTCCATTTATGTAGCCGCTCTGTCAATCCATCTCATTGAGGGTCTTTCTCTTTTGCACTGTCCCTCCACTTTACCAAGCATTATGTCCTTCTCCAGGGACTTCTCTCTCCTGACAATATGTCCTAGGTATGTAAGACATAGTCTAACCATCATTGCCTCTACGTAGCACTCTGGCTGTACTTCTTCCAAGAAAGAGCTGTTTGTCCTATTAGCAGTCCATGGCACTTCCAATATTCTTCTCAAGCACCACAATTCAAATGCATCTATTATTCTACAGTGTTCTTTATTTAATGTCAAACTTTCACATGCATATGATATAATAGAAAAGACCACTCCTTGGGTGAGGCGCAACGTAGGTCTCAAAGAAACATCCTCACTCTTCAATATTCTAAAGAGATCTTGTGCAACAAATTTACCTAATGTCATACATCTTTTGACCTCTTGACTGTGGCTTTTATGAGCACCGGTTGTGGATCCAAGCAAGATAAACCCTTGCAGCTTCAACATTTTGTACATTTTTCACGAGTCACTTGTAAGGATTGGGGTCTTCCTTACGGAAGCTGGTAATCCATACTGATCTTCATCAGCAAGTGCTTCGAGTTCTCCTTACTTTCAGCAAGGGAGGCTGTGTCACTTGCAGCCTGTAGGTTATGAACAAACCTTCCTCCAGTGCTTATACCCCATTCTTCTTCATATAATCCATTTTCTCTGATAATTTTCTCAGAATACAGATTGAACAGCTAAAGTGATCGAAAAATCCTGACGCACACATTTCCTGTTCTCTTTGATTCAAGTTTAAGTTCTGTGTGAGCACAGTGAAATATTTCTAAATTCACACTCTTCTCAAGGTTATCCATAGTTTATTATGATCCAGTGAAGAGAAAGCCTTTGAATCATCAATGAAAGTAAACTAGAAAACATCTTTCTGGTACCCTCTCCTTTGAGCCATGATTGATCTGATATCACTTATTCCATTCTCTTAGGAATGTGACCTGAACTTCTGGCAGTTCCCTGTCAATGTGCTGCTGTAACTGTTGTTGGATGATCTTAAGTAAAATTTTACTTGTTTGCACCATCAATTATTATGTTCTACAGTGTGAGAATTCTTTTGGGTCAACTTTCTTTGGAATGATAAAAATACGGTTCTCTTCCAGTCAGTTGGGCAGGTGGTTGTCTTCCAAATTTCCTGGCATAGATGAGTGACTGCTCCCAGTGCTTCTTCAGTTTTCTGAAACACTTCAATGAGTACTCCAGATTCATAGACCTGACAAAACTTGCTCTCTCCTTGGCCTCTGTCATTATTTTTCTGAAACAACTCAATCAGATTCCTACCTTAAGTATGAATGTATACTTTTTCATCAAGCATCCACAGGAAATATTCCCTGGTTACATTTATTTTTCTCACCGATCTCTCTCTCTTTCATCTCTAGATCTGACCACTGATGTTATGCAGGTCCTCATAGAACAGATTCACATTCCTAATGGCCCTCTCTTCTTTGCCTGAATCATTTTTCAAGTTCCTAGAGGCATAGAGTCATCATGTATATGTCTGAGTAGTCAGCATACCCTATTGTTATCTCCAGCTTTCTTGTAGTGAGCAGGGCCATTTGACTAGTTCTAGCTAATACCTCTGAACAGAAGTAATATGTCATTTTTCAGCTGAGATAGTTAAGCTTTAGCACGATACCTCCTTCTTCTTTCTTTCCTTTTTGAAACCACAGATATCATATGAACCATGTGGTACTATTATCAGACAAGAGATCTTGGTCATCTTGGTTTTCTGAATGACTGTGTGAATCAGATACTGCTTCCCAGTAGTATGCTTTAGACATATAATGTAAACAAAAAAAATCACCATTCTGTTACATCTTTCATTTTTTCGGAAGCATCTATCATTGTGTACCATTAATATAACATACCCCTCATACCCTTCTGCCTTACTCTAACAACCTGTACTTTTATTTCTCTAACACTTTGAGTTAAGCCTGGACATCCAGTGCGGTGGATTCAGTAAATTTTTTAGTCTAAATTAGTAGTTTTTTGGGAGGATAACTGGAATATGGAATTGGTAAGCACAAAAATTTAAGAAGCTGTTCTCAGCAACATCACACTCACTGAAAACCATTCTTGAACCTTCTGGATAGGACAACTCTCTTTCCTGGCATCAAAAACCCTGGAATCTGACTACATGCTGACTTAGATACAAAATGATAATTAGGATCCCTTTAGGTATGTAGCCTTGGAATAATTACAGCATTCTTAGTGCCTAGAGTTTGAGATATGCAAATTGACATAGCGATGTCAGGATTCCAGGGGACCTGTAACCCAAAGCTTTATCTTTTCGGGAAAGCCAGCATATTTCCTAGCAGACAGAGATATTTAAAAAAATCATTTTACTGGGAGCTAATGCAATTCTTATCACAATCCATGTATCTATCCATTGTGTCAAGCACATTTGTACATTTGTTGCCCTCATCGTTCTCAAAACATTTTCTTTCTACTTAAATCCTTAGTATCAGCTCCTCATTTTTCCCTCCCTTCCCACTCTTCCTTCTGCATGAAGCTTTGATAATTTATAAATTATTACTATTTTGTGATGTCTTACATGCTCCGACATCTGCTTTCACTCACGTTTCTGCTGTTTGTCCCCTAGAGAGGGGGCTAAATGTAGATCCTTTCCCTCTTTCTACAGTACCTTCCCTCCACCCTCGCCGCATCGCCACTCTCACCACCGGTCCAGAAGTGTTCACCTGTCCTGGATTCCCTGTGTTTTTAGATCCTATCTGTACCAGTGTACATTCTCTGGTCTAGCCAGATTTGTAAGTTAGAATTGGGATCATGATAGTGGGGAGTTGGAGGAAGCAATAAAGAATTAGAGGGGGCTTAACGCTGGTGGCGTAGTGGTTGTGCGCGGGACTGTGACCCACTGGGTTGGAGGGTCAAATCCAGCAGCAAGGCTGGGACTCCTACTCCCCCCTTCTACTGCCCACCAGAGGGCAGTGATGCTCTCAAAACAAATAAACAACAACAACAACAAAAAAGAATTAGAGGAATGTTGTTTGTTTCAATATTGCTACACTGCACCCTGGCTGGCTTGTCTCCTTCTTGCAGTCCTTCTGTGAAGGGAGGTCTACATGTCCACATATGAGCTTTGGGTTCCCATTCTGCACTCCCACTCATTCACAATGACATGATTTTTTGTTCTTTGGTGCATTGTACCTGATCCCAGGGACACCTCATGATCATACAGGATGGTGTGCTTCTTCCATGTGGACTTTGCTGTTTCTGAGTTAGATGGCCATTTGTTTACCTTCAAGCCTTTAAGACACCAGATGCTATATCTTTTGATAGCCAGGCACCATCAGCTTTTTTCACCACATTTGATTAAGCATCTGTTTTGTCTTCAGTGATTGTGTTAGGAAGATAAGCATAGTGGAATGTCAGTTTAATAGAACAAAGTGTTCTTGTATTGAGGGAGTACTTGTGTAGAAGCCAAATGACACAGACTTTTGAGATTAAACACAACAATGAATATGTAAATGTGATACTCAACTTCAGTTCCTGGAGATTTTTTTTAGTACATGTGCTGCCGAAGCGAGCACCAGTTTCTGGAGATTTTAAATAAACAAATTAAAGTTGTGATTTTTCTGGGAAGGGGCCCTTACCAGTTCCACACATCTTCAGGATATTGCTCTGCTACAGGTCTGGCCATTGTTTGATTTTAGCCTTATAGACAAGCTAGAAAACTAGATCTGGGTCCTTAAAGGAAAATGTACTAGTATTCTCTACCCTCATCACAGTATGAGCTAGCATTTACCACTGAAATGTAAATATTTGAATTTAAGACTTTTCCTTATACCTATTTCTTATCTCATTCTAATTTATATCTCAATTCATATTCCTATATAGAGTCTCCCCCAGCAAAAGTGCTCCATGCAGGGAGTGGCTATAACTGTGAATGGAGTGTATAAGCTGAGCCTAGGTGGCCAATGTAGTAAATTACTGGCTCTCACCTTTCCTAAGCCACAACCCTTTCATACAGTTTCTCATGTTGTGGTAATCCCCAGCCATAAAATTACTATTGTTGCTACTTTATAACTGTAATTTTGCTACTGCTGTGAATCAGGTGACCCCTGTGAAAGGGTCATTTGACCCCCAAAGGGGTCATGACCCACAGATTGAGAATTGCTGCAGTAGATAATGTCCTGAGCTTGGAAGAATGTAAAAGACAACCAACAGATTTTGTGCAGGGCTGAGGTTTATCAGTAATCTCTTGGAGAAAGCTGAGTGTGGGAAACCAGCTTTCTGAGTCCTACAAGCAGACTAGGCCAGCATGAGTAAGATAAGTTTCCCTCTTGCTCATGTATTCAGGTGGGCTGCCTGCAGCACATATTATAAACATATGCTAACCTTGGCACTCTGCTCTTCCCAAGAAGCTTTTACAGAGACATTTAACAGAGGAAATGGCATAGGAAGCATTCCTTTTGTACTTAGGGGCACTGTGCAATGGATGGGACATGTACAGTAAAGGGGCTGCTCGTGAGCAGAGGAAGGGTAATGTAGGAGACCTGGCAAAGTCAGTAGGATTCAGAACCAGAGTACTGAACATAAATAATATTAATAAGCATTGTCCCTCAGCTGTTAAATGGGATAAAGCACAGCTGACATTGATTAAGAACCTATTGCATACCAGGTTCTGACACGAGTCTGATGTATGGGTTGTTTCCTCTTTGGTCTGTCAGCATCAATCCATTCATAGCACAGAGTTCTTGTAGAAAAACATCAACACTTGATTGGGATCACGCTGTGTCGTTTTCATATTATGAAGGACATGTTTGGTTTGAGTTTTTTTTTTTTTTGCCTACAACTCTCCTCAGTGAAGTTTCTGGAAAGTTCAAATGGCTAATGTGTTCACTGCTAGCTGAAATAGTGGAACTTCAAGACTATGCAGAGTTTTATCAGAAGAAAAATGTAGCGATCTACTTCCAGAAGATTATTCACCAAACACAGTTTTACTCTAGTAAGTATAGTGGTTTGTGAGTTGGAATCAACTCCATAGCAAACGGTCCTTCCTCTGGTCCTAAATGCTACATGTGTATCTGCACACTACCGACAGACACATACATGTGAGTACGCACTTTGAAGCACCACACGCACCTCTCCACACTCATATATAAAGGCCATTAAAATAGTTCATGAAAAAATTCTATCATCTATTAACTCCATTTTCCATGAACTTTCTAACTCCCTCCCATATATGAATACTGCAGTGTGGTGATTTTTAAAAATTTACTCTTCTAGAATTATCCATTCTACTCCACCAAATAGTCTTTGTTTTCTTGAAGAATCTGGGTAAGAAGATGACCGAAGATACTAATTGGATTATATGATTCAGCTGGAAGTAATTGTTAACAGGGATAATTATGTTTGTCATCCTTTGCCATCCCAGAAGCAGGAAGTGGGTGGGGATTTATGACTAACTTCACTATTTGCCAATAAGAAGAGTCAGGAGTGTTTTGCGTTGTTTAGACCCCAAGTTTCCTGGTCATTGAGTCTCCTTGATCTAGAAGACAGTTTTGAAATAAGATGATGAGAAAAAGAGCAGCAAACGTGATCCAGAACACAATGGGCTTCCTAGCCCACAGAGCAAGTCAAACTGAATGCTATGGGGTAGTAGTTTGGCTTGTGGTGTGTCTGGCACTTAATCATAGCAGGTGGGTTTGCAGACTCATAGAGGTGAATGCCTTCAGACTGAGTCTTATAGTGGAGTGGCATGCCATTTGGGTATTTCTTAGCAGCCCTAAAAGAATTTTCCAACATTTTCTGAACCAAGTAGAGACCAGACCAAGAGACAGAAAGTCAGAAAGAAGCCAACCAGAAAGCATGACAAAGAAGAAACACTTTTGACTGAACTGTATCCACAGGTTTCTCACCTAAATTACAGCATCTTAACCTTCCTAATAAACCTCATAATTGTGAGCACCTGTGAGTGCTGCATGAGCATTGCGATAAACTATAAAATCCAGTTGAAAAGTACAGTGCCTTTAGAGGGACAATTGGAGAGTGGAACATGTCTGACCCCTGCCTTATGGCAAATGGCCTTGGGATTGAGAGGAAGTCAGATATGCCCATCCCTGTGGCTTTCTTTTTCAAATACTCAGTCATAATGATGGTCAATAGTGAAACACCCATAAATACTTTTTATATACTCACATTAACACAGAGCCATGCATTTGTAACTTTACTGATTCTGATATATGGTACCCATACAACATTGCATTCACACACACACACACACACACACTTCTTCCTGTGTACATACAGGTCCATATACATGACAGATTAATGTACATTCATAACTAAAATTCATTTCACATGTATCCACAACCTTGCTCTTTTTCTGAGAGAAGGAAATTCTACCTTTTAAGGAGAGAATAAGAAAAGTGAACCAGGAGTTCTCAACTGCTTTCTGCCAACCCTCACAACTCTCAAAAACAATGAGCTCTTTTGTGCAGGAAAACAAACCAGAAAGAAGGTGAGAAGGAGGGGACCTGGGGCCTTTTCAGAATATCTCTCTAGGGATGAATTACCCAAAATCTTTACCTCTCTGGATTTTAGTTTCCATGGAAATCCATAGCAATCAAATGGGAATAAAACCCCATCTACTTCCTCAGATAGCCCCTGTAAGCCCCAAGCAAGTAGATAAAAACCATTCAAATAGTTCTGAATGGGTGCTTCTCAAAGTTAAATTTCCCACTGTCAGCCACAAAGTCTATTTTAAACTTAAGCTTTCACTTGTCAATTTCAGTGGTAAAATGTGACAGGTATACCATGTAGGCACATTGACAAGGGTAGTTGGACAAGTCCGTAGTTGAGCTGTTTCTTACATTCCACAAAAGGGAAAATGGAAGCCAGAGAAGAGAAGTAACTTAGCACCATCACTGTTACCCAAATCCTTCATGGATCTTGGTGAATGATGACTGAATGTTGCTTTTTTCGCCACTTCTAGATCAGCTCACAAACCTTGAGGCATGTAAAGACTTACAACAGGAGGGGCTAGAGGAAGCAGTGATACATTTGGTAAAAATGATTGTGGGGGACTTTGGATGCTGACCTTCCAAGAGAAAGCAATCACCTCACCATGTGTCAAAGCTTTAGTGAGGAAATAAAAAGAATACTTTGCCCTGCTTTTTATGCTCAAGGTGCCCATTCTGCATTCACTATGATAATATGTGTGTACTCTTACAGCAACACACTCATATTTCTTCCCCCACAAGTGCACATAACTACACATATGTGTGCACATATTCACACATATGACACACTCAAACATTTTCACATTCACCACAGTGTATCATACACACAGAGTCACGTGCAAAAACATACATATTAATGCCCAAACATACTATATAGCCATATGCACATGCTCATGCACAGTCACAAGTCATATACATATATTATCATATATCTAGTCACACACATACTCACAATCTTACATGTATTCTAGCAGCAAGGTACAATCACACACATGCATGTACAAACATGCAGAGACATTTGCACACTCCTCTCTTGATTGATGAGGACTAGACCATCATTCAGGGAGAGGCAGTCACAGATCCCCAATTTAACTTCCTGGAAGTGCCAGATAAAATAAAATGTCTACATTTATCATAGTTAAAATGAACTTCAACTCCAAAGAGGCAAGTGCTTGGTTTCAGGTTAGACACATGGTTCCACTGTCATGAAGATAAAATGGTCTGATCTCTCCACTTGGAGAACGTGTTGTCCAGCAGAGGTGTTTTTATGTGGGAAGCAACACTGTAGGCCACTGTTTGGCAGATGGCTACCCCTCATGTCTGAATAGCATCCTGTGGTGTTATGATGACATTAGGATATACTGCTACAGAGATTGTAACAAAGACTTGGAAAGAAGGAAATATGAAAACCCTGAGTGACGTTTGGAATTCTACCTGAATGGTTCAAATGGCTAAGTACTCTACCACAAACTAAAAAGTTGCTGACTCACACCCACCAAGCAATTCTACAGGAAAAAAAAATACATGGAATTTTGCTTCCATAAAAATTACAGCAACTTCTGTGAACACTCAGTTTCTAGAGGTCTATGGAGGACAATAGAAATCCACAATCCATCTGCAGAATATCTAGTACAGATGAGGGAATTGAACAGTTTTACCATGAAACAGAGATTATTGTAAACCTGCTTATGGTGGACCAAGCCAAGGTAAAATACGTTATTTAGTCAGTTGTACAAGGCAAATTCAATGGTTTATTGGGATGGAGTGGGAAAAAGGGAGGGGCAGGGGAATTGAGATCAACCTATTAATTCAGGAGAGGAGAGAGAGCATTAGAATAATTTGTGATGATGTACATAAAACTCATTTTAAAAGCAACTTAACTAAGGCAGTGTAAGATAGGGGAATATTACATGAATAAAACTACCAAATTGAACTTCTGGTTACCATGGATAGAGGAAGAATTTTTGCTTAGGGGACATTGATTTTGTTTTAATGGTGGTGGAACAAATTAGAAAGGATATCAATAACGGTTGTGCCAGATGAAGTGTATAATCAATAGCGTGGAATTATACATGTTAGAATCTATTGAATTCAAGAATATTTTGTTGTGCATATTTTTGCCAAAATTGAAAAGAAAAAATTGCACAAATAGGAATGAATCCCTTCAGAATAAAGATTTTTAAAATCATTTTTCTTTTCTAAATGTGTACCAAACAACACTACCTGATCCTTTTCTTTTTTTTCTTCCTCTAATACAGTGGTTTTCAACCTTCCTAAAGCCATGACACTTTAATAAGGTTCCTTATGTTGTGGTGACTCTACCCAACCATAAAATTAATTTTGTTGCTACTTCATTCCTGTAATTTTGCTACTGTGAGTTATCAGGTGACCCCTGTGAAAGGGTTGTTCGACCACCAAAGGGGTCACGACTCACAAATTGAGAACCGCGACTTTAATATAATCTCTTCCATACTTTGATGTCTGTTCTAGCCAATTCTTCTTCAGAATTGTCTACTATTCTCTCACTACACAACTTAACAGAGCTAATTACCCTTAAACAACCTCACCTACCTGCCACCCTTAGCAAATACACAAAAAATTTCAGCAAAGAAAAAGAAAATATTGGTGCATGCACACACAAGAGAAGCAGACATAAATAAATGAACAACACCTAGAACTAAAAGAAGTGACTGCAATTAAACAGGTTATGGAATTACTAGAAAAAATTTTAAAAGAATGATGATAGTACATCATCAGATGAAGAAAAAGTATATGAGAAAAAAGGAAAGAATAAGAAAGCTTGACACCCCATTACAAGCTTTACAGGAAAACTTCCAAACAGAAATCGAGAAGGAGAGCACTATTAAAGCAGAATTACACTATAGAAGAATAGAGGAATAGAATTGAAGACATGGACACTTGAGTTGGTGAGCTTCAGGACAACACTTTGGGCCCCAGCCTAAGAGAACAAGCAACAAAACATGGAAAGGACACCAAAAAAAAGCCTAGGAACTATGTGGAACACAATCAAGATAAACGTTCTAGGACTTATAGGGATTACAGATGAAAGGGGGAAAAGGGAACAAACAAAAGAACATAAAACAGTATACTCAAAGGCATACTGGAAAAAGATTTTCCTCACTGCATAAAAGATGAAAAGATGACTGTAAAAACTCAACATATTGTAGTCAAACTCTCTAAGATTAAAAACAAGCAAAACAAAACAAAACAAATCTCTGAGCAGCCAGATTAGAGGGGAAAAACCCACACAAATTGGTAGCAATTAGAATAAACTCAGATTGTTTTTTCAGCAGAAACTATTCAGGCAAGAAGACAATGAAGGAATAGCCATAACGCTTGAAGGGAAAAAACACAAACCCCCCAAACCTGTCAAGTAAGACCCTTCATCCCGCAAAATTACTACACAAATAGCAGGGAGAATGTAGAGTATTCCCAGGGAAGGAAAGAGTAATAAAATTTGCAAACAAATAAAACCATACTACAAAAAATATTAAATGGAGTACTATGGCCAAAAAAATTATCAAAAGCAGCACTCAAAACAGAGACGAACATGCACAAAAAAATTCCTTACAAAACCAACACATTTAAAACAATACACAGAAATACAGGAAGAACAAGGAAACTAATCACACACTAAAAATCCAAATCAAAATGACAATAATAAACTAATGTACTAAATGCACTAGTAAAGAGACAGAGAGTAGCAGAATGGGTAAGAAAATAAGATGCATCAATATCCTGCTTACAAGAAACATCTCAGAAACAAAAACAAAAACAATTAACAATCTGTTTATAATAATAAGGCTGGAGAAAAGTAGAGCAAGAAATAGCAACAACAAAAACAACAACAAAATCAGCTGTGGTAGTCTTAATTTCTGAAAAGAGTAGACTCCAAGGCAAATAATGAGATATGAGGACAGACACTACTTAATTATTAAGGGAACAATAGCCCAAGAAGACATAACCATAATAAACATATATATGCCCAATGAAAGTTTCTCAAGACATCTCACCAATAATAATGGGAGATTTCAATATGTCACTCTCAAGGAAAGGCAGCTCAAGAAAGAAACTCAATATAGAAACAAATGAACTCAATGACACAATCAATAAACTCTAACTCCTAGACATAAATGGAGCACTCCCACAAGAAAGCAATATGTTACAGTGCACATTGAATATTCTTAAGAATAGACCACACAGTAGGCCAAAAAGCATGCCTGAACATATTTTTTAAGGAGATTCTACAATCTATTTTCTCAGATCACAGTGCTATAAAACTAGACATCCACGATACATAAACAGAAACATAAAGACAAACATATGACAATTAAACAACATACTCCTTAAAAACAATGATAGTAGAACAAATGAGGGATGACATTTAAAAATTTCTTTCAACAAACAAGAATGATACCACAATATATCAAGAGCTTTGCGACACAGCAAAAACAATTAACAGAGGTCAATTTATAGCAATGAATACACACATGAAAAAGAGAAGAAATACACAATCAACTAAGTAGCACAACATCTTGAATTCCTTGAACAAAGGCAACAACGTAAACTTTCCAAAAACAAAAGAAAAGAAACTATAAGAATCAGAGCAGAAATAAATGAAGTGGTAAACAAAAAATATGGAAAAATCAACAAATAAGAAGTTGGTTCTTTGAAAAACTGAACAAACCTAGAATTAGAAATAAAGAGTGGCATCACAGCAGATCCAGTGGAATAAAAAGAATAATAACACACTACTATGAAAAACTGTACTCCAACAAGTTTGGCAATCTGAAGAAATAGACAGATACCTATAAATACACCAGCCATACAAATTAATGTAGATACATTTACAAAAACTAAATAGACCCTTAACAAAAGAAGAAATAGAACAGGTCTTTAATAAACTTTCAAACAAGAAAAGCCCAAGACCAGATAGCTTCCTGGAGATGAAATATTCAGAGAAAAATCTGTCCCCAATAATAAACAAACTTCTTCAGAATAGAGAAAAGGATAATAGAATCCTAAGCTCCTTTTATGAAACAAGCATAACTCTTATACCAAAACATGAACCCACAAAGACAGAGAAGTCAAACCAATATCCTTCTTAAACATACACAAAATCCTCAATAAAATTCTAGCCAATAGATTCCAAAAATGTATCAAAAATATAGTTCATGATGATCAAGTGAGAATCATATGAGGGAAGGAAAGTTAGTTCAAGTTTCAAAAACAATCAATGAACTCTAACACATAAACAAGGCAAAGGACAAATACCACATAATCATATCGAGTGATTCAAAAGAGGCATTTTATAATATCCAACAACCATTTATGATAAAAATACTCCACAAAATAGGACTAGCAATTGATTTATATTATTATCTTATATATACATTATATTTATTATATTAATATTATACAGATTCATGTTATATTAATTTCTATATTATTCCAACTCCTCAACGTAATAAAGGCCATATATGAAAAGTCAAGAGTCAACATCATGCTCAATGGGGAAAAACTAGAAACATTTTCCCTGAAAATGGGGACCAGACAAAGATGCCCTTTTCCTTCCATCCTTATTCAATGTCATACTAGAAAACTTAATCAGAAATATCAGACAGCAATAAGAAATTAAGGGAAGGCAAATAAGCAAAGAAGAAGTGAAATTCTTGCTAGACGTGGATGATATTATGCTATATAGAAAGAACCCAAAACACTCTACAAAAAATACTATTACAAGTCACCAAGGTATTCAGCAAAATAGCAGGATACAAGATTAAGAAATATAAATCAATTTGGTTTCTCTAGATTAGTGAAGAGAGCACCAAAAAGGACATTATGAAAACAATACCATTCAAAATAACCACATAAAAGATGAAATATTTAGAAATAAATCTAAACAAAGAAAAAAGGACCTGTGCAAAGGAAACTAAAGAACATTATTACAATACACCATAAAATAGCTACATAAATCAAAGAATATCCTGTATTCATGGAGAAGAAAATGTAATATAGTGAAAATATCGATACTACTTATAGCAAGACCAATCCAAATCCCACATACATTTGTTTAGCTTATAAATACCCAGGTTTATTCCAAACAAATGCTTAAACATATCTCTACAGTTAATGACTACAGACAAATTCTGTAGAAGTATACACACCTTAGTTAGGTTAGAATGCCTTGAAACGAACAGTTCCAACTCTACCAGTGGTTTTCAAGGGAACCATCTGGGGCACTTAAATTCAAGGCAGAGAAGTCAGCTCACAAGGTTATAGAAACTGGCTTGTAGGATTATAGAAGCATAATCTTTTTTATATTTTCTAAGAGTCAAGATTTATTGTGAAGAAGTTTTAAGAAAAAGGAAAACTGTCCTGATAAGGAAAAAGGCCCAAAATGCTGACTTGACGAATTTTTTCTATGATGACAATGCAGCTGCTCATTCTTTTTGGATAGCAAGGAGTTCTTTTCTTTTCTTTTTTTTTAAAAATCATTTTATTGGGGGCTCGTACAACTCTTGTCACAATCCATCCATCCATCCATTGTATGTCAAGCACATTTGTTACCCTCATCGTTCTCAAAACATTTGCTTTCTATTTAAGCCTTTGGCATTACCTCCTCATTTTTTTACCTTCCTCCCTGCTGCCCTGTCATAAATCCTTCAAAATGTATAAATTATTATTATGTCATAGCTTACACTGTCCAATGTCTCTCTTCATCCACTTCCCTGTAGTCTGTCCCTCAGGGAGGATGTTATATGTTGAATCTTATAATTGGCTTTCCCTTTTTACCCCCACCTTTCCTTCACTCTCCCAGTATCACTGGTTATGAAGGGATCTTCTGTCCTGCATTCCCTATTTTCCAGCTTCTATCTGTACCAGTGTACATCCTCTGGTCCAGCCAGATTTGTAAGGTAGAATTGGGATCATGCTAGTGGGGGAGAGGAAGCATTGGAGAACTAGAGGAAAGTTATGTGTTTCATCATTGCTACACTGCACCCTGACTGGTCCATCTCCTCCCTGTGACCCTTCTGTCAAAGGATGTCCAATTACCTACAGATGGACTTTGGGTTCTCAGTCTGTACTCCCCCTCATTTGCAATTATAATTTTTGGTTTTTTGATACCTGATCCCTTCGACATCTTGTGGTCACAAAAACTGGTGTGCTTTTCCATGGGCTTTGTTGCTTCTGAGCTAGATGGCCACTGGTTTACCTTCAAGCCTTTAAGATGCAATATATTTTGATAGCTGTGCATCATCAACTTTCTTCACCACACTTGATTAAGCACCTACTTTGTCTTCAGTGATTGTGTTGGGAAGGTGGGCACATAATGACATGATTTTTGTTCTTTTATGCCTGATCCCTGATCCCTTTAACCCCTCATGGTTACACAAGCTGGTGTGTTTCTTCCATGTTTTATTAAGTTTTTTTGTAAAAAGAAAATTAAATACACAACTTTGGAAAATAAATTCCTGTTTTTTTGGTACATCTTTCATACATGAACAGACAGTTCTCCAAAAATGATCCTCAAATGGCTAACAAACACTTGAAAAGATGCTCATAATCACTAACCATGTGGGAAGTGCAAATGTAACTGATGTTGAGATATTACCTTACACTCACAATGATAGCCCAATTAAAAAGAACCAGAAAACAACAAATAATTGAGAGAATGTGAAGAAATTTGAACTCATATGCTTTTGAACTTGTAACCATGTACAACCATTATGGAAAGTGACAAGCCCTTACATAAGCTATCTAGGACTGTAAATACCTTACAGTCCAGTACTGATATTTTGGGGAATTTTGTTAGGTACATAACTCCGTGTAAACTTAATATATAAAATTGTAGGGGTGGTATTCAACCTGTCAATCAGGGCACGCCCTCATGATGCCTCCTTGTGGTAATGGCCTTCTTATAAGGAGGTCCAGGGGAATCTTTTCTCTCTGCTTTCACTTTCCTGCTGGCTGACCCTGACGGCACCCAGATCCAATGTCATTGTGTCTACATGACTTTAAACCCACCCTCCTGTGATTTTCTTGCATTCTGCATCATTACATGAGGCTATATGAATCTGAAGAAGAACTTATGGACTTAGCTTTTGACTTATGGATTTGGGTTGAACGGGGATGTGATGTTTTTGTGATATGTAATGACTTATTGATGTAAACTTCTTTCTTACAAATATAAAAGTATCACTGGATATGTTTCTCTAGTCAAACCGGCCTAACAGAATATATATATATATATCCAAAGAAGAAACAGAAAATGAACAGATATATACTCTCCCATATTTATTACACCATTGTTGACAATAGCAAGAACCTGTAAACAGTTCTTGTGACCATAAATAGAAGAATGAAGAAAGATAATATGGTAGATACACAAAATGGAGTATTATGTATCCATAAAACACAGTGATGAAAATTTTAGATACCTCATGACATTGATGAACCTGGAAAAATTATGTTGTGTAAAATTAGTCAATCTTAACAAAAAGAATATTGTATAATTCACTACTATAAGGGTAAACACCAAAATACAAGGACAAAGCAGGCTTCTTCTTTCAGATCACATAACCTTCTAATCCAGTATATCAAACAGAGCTATAGATCCTACATAGCATCCATGAAACCACACAGCACTCCCTTTACATGTATATCTTAAAAAGCACTTTAACAGAGGAGACCTCACTTCAGTTGGGTCACTCCTTTGAAGAAGGCCATTAGTTTGCTGTCATACAATATTGTTAGTCACTCCAAATCCCTGGACATGCCAATAAGAGTGATAAGCT